>JAODUO010001639.1:0-10000 GCA_025642075.2 Ridgeia piscesae | reverse complement strand
TAGAATTATGAAAATGTACCTTTTTCATTTTTCTCATTAATATTCTTACAAGCCTATGTACGAATATTAATGAGAAAAATAAAAAAGGTACATTTTCATAATTCTAAAATAATGCTATAATATTATGATGCAATTGTTAAACGTTTCAAAACCCAGCGATCAATAAATTATCTGTAATTCACCTTGACGATTATGAAAGAACCACCCTATAACAATTACAGATGTTGACATATATATATATATATATATATATATATATATATATATATATATATATATATATATATATATATGTGTGTGTGTGTGTGTGTGTGTGTATTTGAATTAAAATAATACATTTTGTATATATATATATATATATATATATATATATATATATATATATATATATATATATATATATATAGTTGGTAGTTGTGTGTTTTATTCTACACCGTGGTTACTTCGTTACTAAACTCAGTATATATACGGAGGAAGTAATACCAAACGTGAATTGTCCATTCCTTCGTATTTATAAGTCGTACATAGGTTGGTAAGAATATAAATGAGAAAAATCAAAAAGTTACATTTTCATAATTCTTAAATAATGCTATAATATTATGATGCAATTGTTAAACGTTTCAAAACCCAGCGATCAATAAATTATCTGTAATTCACCTTGACGATTATGAAAGAACCACCCTATAACAATTACATGGATGTTGACATATATATATATATATATATATATATATATATATATATATATATATATTTGAAGATAATAAAATAATTTACCAATTTCGCTTTTTGTGCAATCCTCAGGCTTGAGAATAGTTGACAGTTAATAATCAACTGCAGTAGCCCGGCAGTATCGGTGTCAGCCGGGTCTTGACTTGTTGGGTCTTTGCCATGGCCCATGAATACCTTAGCGAGTTGCCAAGGGTGAAGTGGCCACTCATTGACGTCGGTGTTCTCCCAGCTGTACTGGTTTGTGGCCAGTTCGCTCGCGATGCTCTGTAGCCAAGTGTCGCACACGCCACAAGAACAGTTGACTTTCCAGGATCTGCTTCCTCTGTCGAATGTGATCTTCTTGACGATGCGTGGGAAGGGACACACTGCAGGGCCATGTTGCGTTATCAGTGTGGTGTGGAATGTAGTTATGACGTAACTACATAAGTCAACCAAGCCTTCGCCACAACATTTGAGTGCCATGCTGGCCTTCAACCAATTCAAGTAGCCTGGCCGACGGAATCTTCTAACTGCTCTGGTTGCATTCCGCTGATGCAGCCGTGTCCTCAGAGCGGTGAACAGGTTACCCATGTTCGCTCTGCAAGACAAACAACTGCCATGTCCAAGAGGAGAAGACGAGATGGTGACAAAAGACCGCGAAAGACGATGTGAAACGCAAGGAGAGGGGACAGAAGGGAGCAGAAAGGGAAAAGAAGAGAACGACGGAGATGACGAAGTGAGTTGGTGAGGCGAGAGCCCGGGTGTGTATAAGGAGGGGAGGGGTGGCATGAGTGGGAGGTCATCAGGATAGGAAATGCATTGGTGCACAAGGGTAAGAGTGTGTGAGAAAAAGAGTGGACAGGATAAGCAGATTAGCAGATAGTCACACGATATAATGAGCATATAGAGTTTAGGCGTCGAGTGGTGAAAAAGAGGCAAAGGGAACGGATGACGGTACAGTTGTGTATATACATAATCTTGCTGTAAACATGGTGTAGTGCATGTAAATGGAACATCGAAAAAAATAAAATGGGCGATGATTTGATAAGGAGAGGATGAGAGGAAGAAGAGGAAGGAGAAGCAGATGAATGAGAGGGAAGGAGAGGGAGGGGATGAAATGTGGGGCGACGAGACGAGTTTAGATGAAATATAGTTTCTAGTATATTTTCCCACAAAAGTGAAATTTACATAAGTAAATTGAAGTCCAATGTGACGAATGCTGTGGGCTGTTTCAAGAGGATAAAGTCAGTTCTATGTTTGTGCAAAAGGAGTTGTTCGCAAAGAAAGGACAACAGTTGTAATAATTACTAATATTAATATACAATGTCAAACTGACAACTACGATCTTACGACAGGTTTGAAACAGAACAGGTAGTTTTGAAAGAATCTCGCCAGCTGAAAGACTCTGAAAGGTTGTTTTTTTTAAATAAAGAAAGCTAATATGGAAGAGGAGCAAAACTACGTAGTGGCAATATTTGTAATGAGATTTGGTGTATGAATGAATGCAAAATACCAGTCGAACGTGCTGTCTTAATATTTATATACTGTTTTTATAAACAACACTGCGTGAAACCTGTTTGCAGATTAGATATAACTGGCAGTTCCAATATAGCGACTGTCGCTGAGACGAACTCGGCATTGAAGCGTGACGCCGGCGGCTTCACTTGTAGCCCTGGCGTGTCGCCAAGTAGGTCGGAGAGTTAAGTGTATACTGGTATATTTTCCCTCTTAGCCAGGTTGCATACGTAATTTCTTATGTAGCAAAATAATGGCAGATCTTGTTGTCCTTCATAATATGAAATGGTAATTAATTGTTACAGTCGACCCGCACAAAACTATTGCAGTAGGAAAGAACGAAGGTATAAGTAAGAGACGGACAGATAAACAGATGGGCGGACAGATAAACAAATGGGCGGACATACAAACAGATGGGCGGACAGATAAAAGTACGGGCGGAGGAATATGTGGATGAATGGAGGTATTGGAAGACACACGTACACAAGGACGGAAATGGATAGGTGGATAGAACGACACAAGGACAACACAGGGAGAGATAAAATGACGGACATAGGCAGAGAATGGTGGACTGATCTACTAGCAAACTAATGGAGAGAGAGAGGCGGAGGCGGAGGCGGAGGCGGAGGCGGAGGCGGAGGCGGAGGCGGAGGCGGAGGCGGAGGCGGAGGCGGAGGCGGAGGCGGAGGCGGAGGCGGAGGCGGAGGCGGAGGCGGAGGCGGAGGCGGAGGCGGAGGCGGAGGCGGAGGCGGAGGCGGAGGCGGAGGCGGAGGCGGAGGCGGAGGCGGAGGCGGAGGCGGAGGCGGAGGCGGAGGCGGAGGCGGAGGCGGAGGCGGAGGCGGAGGCGGAGGCGGAGGCGGAGGGCGGAGGCGGAGGCGGAGGCGGAGGCGGAGGCGGAGGCGGAGGCGGAGGCGGAGGCGGAGGCGGAGGCGGAGGCGGAGGCGGAGGCGGAGGCGGAGGCGGAGGCGGAGGCGGAGGCGGAGGCGGAGGCGGAGGCGGAGGCGGAGGCGGAGGCGGAGGCGGAGGCGGAGGCGGAGGCGGAGGCGGAGGCGGAGGCGGAGGCGGAGGCGGAGGCGGAGGCGGAGGCGGAGGCGGAGGCGGAGGCGGAGGCGGAGGCGGAGGCGGAGGCGGAGGCGGAGGCGGAGGCGGAGGCGGAGGCGGAGGCGGAGGGCGGAGGCGGAGGCGGAGGCGGAGGCAGGCGGAGGCGGAGGCGGAGGCGGAGGCGGAGGCGGAGGCGGAGGCGGAGGCGGAGGCGGAGGCGGAGGCGGAGGGGAGGCGGAGGCGGAGGCGGAGGCGGAGGCGGAGGCGGAGGCGGAGGCGGAGGCGGAGGCGGAGGCGGAGGCGGAGGCGGAGGCGGAGGCGGAGGCGGAGGCGGAGGCGGAGGCGGAGGCGGAGGCGGAGGCGGAGGCGGAGGCGGAGGCGGAGGCGGAGGCGGAGGCGGAGGCGGAGGCGGAGGCGGAGGCGGAGGCGGAGGCGGAGGCGGAGGCGGAGGCGGAGGCGGAGACGGAGGCGGAGGCGGAGGCGGAGGCGGAGACGGAGACGGAGACGGAGACGGAGACGGAGACGGAGACGGAGACGGAGACGGAGACGGAGACGGAGACGGAGACGGAGACGGAGACAGAGACAGAGACAGAGACAGAGACATATTTTGTGTGTGTTTAGAAGCTACACGTGTGTTATAATGCACACTGGTCTTGATTTTAATAATGATATATTAGTATGGAGATGCTCATAACATATGATACCATCACATCATGTACACACACATACACCCACACACACTCTCTCTCTCACACACACACAACACACACACACACACACACACACACACACACATACTCACTCACTCGCTCACACACGTGTACACACACACTCACACACACACTAACACACACGTTTACACACATTTACACACACACGTTTACGCACACACATACACACATTCACACACAGACAACACATCAACACCACACATGCCACATAAACACACATATGCACACCTATATATGCATAAACACAAATGTGCGCACACTCGTGTTCACTCACTACGCACCATGCGTGCACACATACACACACACACACACACTATATATATATATATATATATATATATATATATATATATATATATATATATATATATATATATATATATATAATTTATATATTTGTAATTGCTATTATAAATTATTAATTATAACTGCTGATCACCAATATTGTGCTCAATATTTCGAAACATTTGACTTGAAATATAGAATATATGTTCTAATCTAACTAAAATCCAGATATGTTGCCCAGTGACTAATGCAAATTATTCCTGCACAACTTGTGTGTGCATACATATGTATGTGTATGTGTATGTGTATGTGTATGTGTATGTGTATGTGTATGTGTATGTGTATGTGTATGTGTATGTGTATGTGTATGTGTATGTGTATGTGTATGTGTATGTGTATGTGTATGTGTTGTGATGTGTATGTGTATGTGTATGTGTATGTGTATGTGTATGTGTATGTGTATGTGTATGTGTATGTGTATGTGTATGTGTATGTGTATGTGTATGTGTATGTGTACGTGTATGTGTACGTGTACGTGTATGTGTACGTGTACGTGTATTTGTACGTTTACGTGTACGTTTACGTTTACGTTTACGTGTACGTGTACGTGTACGTGTACGTGTACGTGTACGTGTACGTGTACGTGTACGTGTACGTGTACGTGTACGTGTACGTGTACGTGTACGTGTACGTGTACGTGTACGTGTACGTGTACGTGTACGTGTACGTGTACTGTACGTGTACGTGTACGTGTACGTACGTGTACGTTCCTTCACTGTACGTGACGTGTACGTGTACGTGTACGTGTACGTGTACGTGTACGTGTACGTGTACGTGTACGTGTACGTGTACGTGTACGTGTACGTGTACGTGTACGTGTACGTGTACGTGTACGTGTACGTGTACGTGTACGTGTACGTGTACGTGTACGTGTACGTGTACGTGTACGTGTACGTGTACGTGTACGTGTACGTGTACGTGTACGTGTACGTGTACGTGTACGTGTACGTGTACGTGTACGTGTACGTGTACGTGTACGTGTACGTGTACGTGTACGTGTACGTGTACGTGTACGTGTACGTGTACGTGTACGTGTACGTGTACGTGTACGTGTACGTGTACGTGTACGTGTACGTGTACGTGTACGTGTACGTGTACGTGTACGTGTACGTGTACGTGTACGTGTACGTGTACGTGTACGTGTACGTGTACGTGTACGTGTACGTGTACGTGTACGTGTACGTGTACGTGTACGTGTACGTGTACGTACGTGTACGTGTACGTGTACGTGTACGTGTACGTGTACGTTACGTGTACGTGTACGTGTACGTGTACGTGTACGTGTACGTGTACGTGTACGTGTACGTGTACGTGTACGTGTACGTGTACGTGTACGTGTACGTGTACGTGTGACGTGTACGTGTACGTGTGACGTGTACGTGTACGTGTACGTGTACGTGTACGTGTACGTGTACGTGTACGTGTACGTGTACGTGTACGTGTACGTGTACGTGTACGTGTACGTGTACGTGTACGTGTACGTGTACGTGTACGTGTACGTGTACGTGTACGTGTACGTGTACGTGTACGTGTACGTGTACGTGTACGTGTACGTGTACGTGTACGTGTACGTGTACGTGTACGTGTACGTGTACGTGTACGTGTTACGTGTACGTGTACGTGTACGTGTACGTGTACGTGTACGTGTACGTGTACGTGTACGTGTACGTGTACGTGTACGTGTACGTGTACGTGTACGTGTGTGTGTATGTAAACGTGAATTGTGTGTGAGTGAGTGAGTGAGTGAGTGTGTGTGTGTGTGTGTGTGTGTGTGTGTGTGTGTGTGTGTGTGTGTGTGTGTGTGTGTGTGTGTGTGTGATGAGTGTGTCCACGTGTGTGTGTGAGTGAATATGTGTGTGTGAGTGTATATGTGTGTGTGTGTGTGAGTGTGTTGTGTGCTATGCTGTTGTGTGCGTGTAGCTGTGGTGGTTTGTATGTAGATGTGTGTTAGTGTGTGCATGTGTGTGGATGTATTTAAATGTAGTGATGTGATGGTATCATATGTTATGAGCAGTTCCATATTAATAGACCTTTATTAAAAACCTAGACCCGTATGCTATATAGTAGCTTCTAAACACAAGACCAACATTTTTTTCGTTAAGCCAATGTTGGCCGAACGTAACAACCACAAAGCACATTGTATACTACCACTGACAATGGCGCTGTGCGTTGTGACCATAGCGTCGCTTGGGTGTCATAATACCTATAAATATGGTGAAAAAACACTTACCTACGCCAAGGAAATCATTCCATAAAGTTCACAACTCCAATGACCTCATCTTATATGTGTCTTCGATGTACTTGTTGACTTTATACTTCAAAGAAAACATGTATTTTCTCCAAACAAAACCTTTGGTCCGTGAACATTCGTTAGCAGAGCCACCAACAAACACACGGTTGCTACAACGGCTTCTTGACAACAGAACTGTTCACTCGTGCTCGTCCGCCTTGTCACTGACAGGTATAAATCAGCCACATTCAATGTCCTTGTCTCGTAGTGACTTGGACACGTTAGCTTGTACCTTATACCATATTACGAGTTCACCGACCCTAGTTTAACGTAATTCAGATATATTTAACATGGTCACCTGTTGGTGTAGTCTTGCGCCAAGATACATATGGCGTTGCTGGTGAAAACACGCCAAATTCAGTTACATGTATAGCTCCGCCAAAGTAGTCCATAAAAGACAACGAATTAATAGAGTGTTCTTCCGTTCCAGATATCTAATCCTCTCTCAGCACAATCATAGTTCAATATTAACATCTAACTGACCTATAAAATCTTGTTAAACCAAACAATTGCTCATGCACATAAAATACATGAAACAACACGCTTCCTCTGGCCGGCGTGTCTAGTGGAGCGTGAAGGCCGTCACGCTTCATATGCATTTGTTTAGGCGACTCGCGTTTCTGTGATCTACAACGACGCAGTCTTTATACTACGAGTCGCTGTGCGAGGTAATCTATATCCTGGCTTCAATAGACACAGAGCAGGCCGTTCACAGTAGGCCTATGTTTTATCCCTTCAACTTGGAAGGATTAAATTACCGCTTCAAACACGTGGCGTCTTCGTCGTGTTCATGTGTCCACCAAGTCAACTTGTCGTTGCAGTTTTGCCGAATGGCGGGATGACAGTTCACGACCAGTCAGCTTTGTGCCCTTCAAACACACGACTCGCGACAAATATTTACAATTTATACCAGACATTACTTCAAAGCAAGTATACGGATATGTTCGGGTCTCGTTGGTTGTTGGGCTGCTAAAACATTAGTGTAACAACTGGACAGGAGGACTCGAGCCGGTATATTGAGTTGACAGACGCACAGTGCTAAAAGTGCATTTCAATGTTAAAGACCAAAAAAGTCTCCACTGAAAGTTTAGTCCTGCGCTCACAACGCCGCCAGTGGAACGTAGGCGACACGCATCGCTGAACATCGTATAATTGTATTAATTACTACAGTAGAATCGAGATCGATCGTTGTAATCACACACACACACACACACACACACACACACACACACACACACACACACACACACACACACACACACACTCACACACACACACACACACACACACACACACACACACTATATATATATATATATATATATATATATATATATATATATATATATATATATATATATAGAGAGAGAGAGAGAGAGAGAGAGAGAGAGAGAGAGAGCGAGAGCGAGCGAGAGAGAGAGAGAGAGAGACCCTCTTGTCTTCTCGGCGTAGTTCTGCAGCCAACCGACAGTCGGTTAAGGAAGGAAGAAGACTAGTCGGTTAGTGCACTCTGTGCGCATGCTATTACTGCTGCTATTACTGGAAAAAATAATTTTCGTTGACATATCATGAATTGTTTGAAAGTTGTTTCGTGTAAATTCTAGCTTATTTTGTGACTATATATACAATTATAAACTACTTCACGATCATTAGCGAAATCAAATGCCAGCGCAAGAGAACGAGGTAAGAAACGTTTCATAATGAACATATTGTAATATCGCCCGCTCATTAGTTCATACGATCGTTGCCAGCAGGTGTTACGTAAGACCACAATAAGGTGTCCGTCTCGCTCCTATTTACCTTGTGGACTATTCCATCTCCTTGCCAACGCATCATCAGAAAAAGATGGATCATGATTTTGTAAAGAAATACACTTCAAGAGTCAATGAGGAAACAGAGCAGGCTCCCAATGGGCAGTGTATATTGTGGACAGGATGTACTAGTAAGGGAAGAGGGGAGTGTTTATATGGGAAGATATATGTGAAATGTTTGCGTGGTGAGTGGCAGGCGTTTCGTGTCCATCGTTTAGCATGCACTTTGCATGTGAGAGCAGAAATCCCTGAACATATGCACTTGCAGCCATCGCTGTCACAACAGTTTGTGTGTCAATGTTGAACATCTGACCATAGAACCTGCATTTGTGAACAGTAACAGGCGATCTTGTGTAACAGCAAGGAAATGCTTTGGACACTGTGAAGCCTGCTGTGGCGATTTAAAAAAAAAAAAATTAGTGACATGACATGAAATAAAGGTAATTGCAATTAATTAATTAATCAATTAACTAATTATTTAAGGTAATTGTCATTACCCACCATTAGATAAGCTGTTTGTCTGAGTTTGTGTAATGCTTACCTCCATTCATGTCAGTCTGTCCATCTCTCCTTCATTGTGTTTGCAGGTGTGACGTTCAATGGTTGATTGCTCTCTGGGGTGACTCAACCGGGGTGTGCTGTGGTTGACAGTGCTTGAAAGTCAGGTTTTTGATGAAATGACAGCCTCGTCGTGGATGGTTGGATACACAGTGTGCACACAGACACCTTATTTGTCATATGGGCATGTATGATCACCTCTAGATCTCGCGTGACCGTACGTGAAAAGTTTACGTTCTTTGGTAGGGTAGCAGATAAGCTATGGTTCAGCGACTCATTGCGGTTGGTGTTCAAGCATAGTTTTGTCATCGCCAGTGCCTGAGCTCCTAATCTCGTATCAATGAGATTTCTCAGAGTGACTCTGTCTTTATCAGTCATATTCAGGTAGTGTATTTGTCCTGTTTGGAAATACATCGATCTGTGCCACCAATTTTTTTTTCCCATCTCCACGCACAACTGAGTAGTATCTGCACTTTGTGCAATCTCCGCCGTAACAATTTAATGTTGTTTCAAAAGCACGTGGCATGAGTGCACAAACCTTTCTGCTGTCACCGGCATGCATATGCACCATTTCCCTGTGGATTCTGTGGCAACGAGTCTTCACATCCAGTGAGAACACTTTCCTCTGTGACCTGACAGTTTTTCTACAGCAACAACAATGGTCTCAGTTGCATTTTGCCCTGCATGGTATGCACCTGTGATGGTTGCTGAATTGTAACGGGAGTCCATAGCAATATTGATTGGTGAATTCTCAGAAAGGCCACGCAATCTGTTCACACGCTTACCCCTTTCTCGTTTCCTCGTAAAATCTTCTATAGGGTTAGGGTTAGGGTTAGGGTTAGGGTTGGGGTTGGGGTTGGGGTTGGGGTTGCGGTTGGGGTTGCGGTTGGGGTTGCGGTTGGGGTTGCGTTGGGGTTGGGGTTGCGGTTGGGGTTGCGGTTGGGGTTGCGGTTGGGGTTTCGGGTTTGGGGGTTTCGGTTGGGGTTGCGGGTTGGGGT
>JAODUO010001638.1:60000-82475 GCA_025642075.2 Ridgeia piscesae | reverse complement strand
GGGTACTTCATGTTGGCAAAAACAGGGCTGGTACTTCAGTTGGCAAAAACATGCTGGTACTTCATGTTGGCAAAAACAGGGCTGGTACTTCATGTTGGCAAAAACATGCTGGTACTGTCATGTTGGGAAAAACACGCTGGTACTTCATGTTGGCAACAAACAGGGCTGGTACTGTCATGTTGGAAAAAAACACTGCTGGTACTTCATGTTGGCAACAAACAGCTGGTACTTCATGTTGGCAAAAACAGCTGGTACTGTCATGTTGGGAAAAACACGACTGGTACTTCATGTTGGCAACAAACATTGGCGGGTACTGTCATGTTGGCAAAAACACTGACTGGTACTGTCATGTTGGGAAAAACACTGCTGGTACTGCAGTTGGCAACAAACAT
The DNA here is from genome assembly GCA_025642075.2 of Ridgeia piscesae. Taxonomy (NCBI): domain Eukaryota; kingdom Metazoa; phylum Annelida; class Polychaeta; order Sabellida; family Siboglinidae; genus Ridgeia; species Ridgeia piscesae. The sequence goes on along the minus strand of JAODUO010001638.1, from coordinate 82,083 downwards.
TGGCTGGTACTGTCATGTTGGAAAAAAACACTGACTGGTACTTCATGTTGGCAACAAACAGGGCTGGTACTGTCATGTTGGCAAAAACATGCTGGTACTGTCATGTTGGAAAAACATGCTGGTCCTTTTAAAAAACCCTTGGCATTTTGGGCAAAAAAAATTGGCTGGTACTGTCAGTTGGCAAAAAACACTGACTGGTACTTCATGTTGGCAACAAACAGGGCTGGTACTGTCATGTTGGCAAAAAACACTGCTGGTCTGCAGGTTGGCAAAAACACGCTGGTCTGTCACGTTGGGCAACAAACACTGACTGGTACTGTCAGTTGGCAAAAACACTGCTGGTCTGTCATGTTTTGGCAACAAACACGACTGGTACTGCCCCTTTGTTGGCAAAAACACGACTGGTACTGTCATGTTGGGAAAAACACTGCTGGTACTTTTGTTGGCAACAAACACGACTGGTACTGTCATGTTGGCAACAAAAAATGGCTGTACTGTCTGTTGGCAACAAACACGACTGGTACTGTCATGTTGGCAAAAAACACGGCTGGTACTGTCATTTGTTGGCAACAAACCCCGCGGGTACTGTCACTGTCTGTTGGCAAAAAACACGGGTTGTACTGCAGTTGGCAACAAACATGGCGGGTACTGTCAGTTGGCAAAAACACTACTGGTTTTACCATGTTGGCAACAAACAGGCTGGTATGTCTGTTGGCAAAAAACACGGGCGGGTATTTCAGGTTGGCAAAAACATTGGCGGGTACTGTCATGTTGGCAAAAACACGGGCTGGTACTTCATGTTGGCAAAAACATTGGCTGGTACTGCAGTTGGCAAAAACACTGACTGGTACTTCTGTTGGCAACAAACAGGGCTGGTACTTCAGTTGGCAAAAAACACTGGGGGTACTTCTGTTGGAACAAACATGCTGGTACTGCAGTTGGCAAAAAACACTGCTGGTACTTCATGTTGGCAAAAACACTGATTTTGGGGGTACGGGTACTGTCATGTTGGCAACAAACACGACTGGTACTGTCATGTTGGCAAAAAACATGGCTGGTACTGCAGTTGGCAAAAAACAGCTGGTACTTCATGTTGGCAAAAACATGCTGGTACTTCATGTTGGCAAAAACAGGGCTGGTACTGTCATGTTGGAAAAACACTGACTGGTACTACATGTTGGCAACAAACATTGGCTGGTACTGTCATGTTGGCAAAAACACTGCTGGTACTTCATGTTGGAACAAACATGCTGGTACTGTCATGTTGGCAAAAACAGGGCTGGTACTTCATGTTGGCAAAAACATGCTGGTATTCATTTTGGCAAAAACCTGACTGGTACTGTCATGTTGGAACAAACATGCTGGTACTGTCATGTTGGCAAAAAACAGGGCTGGTATTCATTTTGGCAAAAACCTGCGGTACTGTCATGTTGGCAACAAACATGACTGGTACTGTCATGTTGGCAACAAACATGGCTGGTAGTCTGTTGGCAAAAACACTGCGGGTACTTCAGTTGGCAAAAACATGCTGGTACTGTCATGTTGGCAAAAACACTGCTGGTATTTTTGTTGGAAAAACACGACGGGTACTGTCAGGTTGGCAAAAACAGCTGGTACTGTCATGTTGGCAAAAACACTGACTGGTACTGTCATGTTGGCAACAAACACACTGGTACTTCATGTTGGCAAAAACACATGGCTGTACTGTCTGTTGGCAAAAACACTGACTGGTACTGTATGTTGGCAAAAAACACGGGCTGGTACTGTCAGTTGGCAAAAACACGCTGGTACTGTCCCATGTTGGCAACAAACATGCTGGTACTGTCATGTTGGCAAAAAACACTGACGGGTACTGTCATGTTGGCAAAAACCCCGCTGGTACTGTCACTGTCTGTTGGCAACAAACACTACGGGTACTGTCATGTTGGCAAAAAACCCTGACTGTACTGTCATGTTGGCAACAAACACCGACTGGTACTGTCACTGTCTGTTGGCAACAAACACTGCTGGTACTGTCATGTTGGGCAAAAAACCCCGCGGGTACTGTCACTGTCATGTTGGCAACAAACACCGACGGGTACTGTCACTGTCTGTTGGCAACAAACACGGGCTGGTACTGTCATGTTGGCAAAAACACCGACTGGTACTTCACTGTCTGTTGGCAACAAACACGACTGGTACTGTCATGTTGGGCAAAAACACGCTGGTACTGTCACTGTGGGGCAAAAAACCCCACTGGCTTACTGCGGTTGGCAACAAACATGCTGGTACTGTCATGTTGGCAAAAAACACGGGCTGGTACTGTCACTGTCTGTTGGCAAAAAACCCCACTGGCTGTACTTCTGTTGGCAACAAACATGCTGGTACTGTCATGTTGGCAAAAAACACTGGCGGGGGTTTTTTAAAAACCGGGTTTACTGTCATGTTGGCAAAAACACCGACTTTTTTAAAAACCGGGCACTGTCATGTTGGAAAACCCCGACGGGTACTGTCATGTTGGGAACAAACACGCTGGTACTGTCATGTTGGGCAAAAAAAATGGCTGTACTGTCATGTTGGCAAAAACCCCGACTGGTACTGTCAGGGTTGGGCAAAAAACACGGGCTGGTACTGCCAGGTTGGCAACAAACATTGGCTGGTACTGTCATGTTGGCAAAAAACACTGACTGGTACTACATGTTGGCAACAAACATTGGCTGGTACTGTCATGTTGGAAAAAAACACGGGCTGGTACTTCATGTTGGAACAAACAGGGCTGGTACTGTCATGTTGGCAAAAAACAGGGCTGGTATTTCAGTTGGCAAAAACAGGGCTGGTACTGTCATGTTGGCAAAAACACTGACTGGTACTTCATGTTGGCAACAAACATTGGCTGGTACTGTCATGTTGGCAAAAACACTGACTGGTACTGTCATGTTGGAACAAACACTCTGGTACTGTCATGTTGGCAACAAACACTGACTGGTACTGTCATGTTGGCAAAAACATTGGCTGGTACTGTCATGTTGGCAAAAACACGCGGGACTGTCATGTTGGCAACAAACACTGGCGGGTACTGTCATGTTGGCAAAAACACCGGATGTCTGTTGGAAAAAAAGATTGGGTTTGCCGTCTGTTGGCAACAAACACGGGCTGGTATTGTCTGTTGGCAACAAACACACGGGTTACTTCAGGTTGGCAAAAACACGACTTACTGCGTTGGCAACAAACCCCGCGGTACGTCAGTTGGCAACAAAATACTGGTACTATCATGTTGGAACAAACACGCGGGTATTACTTCGTTTGGAAAAAAACACGACTGGTACTGTAGTTGGCAAAAACACTGCGGTACCCTGCTTTTGGGAACAAACCCCGACTGGTACGTCATTTTTCCCAAAAAACACGACTGGTACTCCCCGTTGGCAAAAAACATGGCGGGTACGTCGGGCAAAAAACATCGGATGTCACTGTCTGTTGGCAACAAACACTGGGGTACTGTCATGTTGGCAACAAACCCCGACTGGTACTGTCACGTCTGTTGGCAACAAACACGCTGGTACTGTCACTGTCTGTTGGCAAAAACCCCGCTGGTACTGTCACTGTCTGTTGGCAACAAACACCGACTGGATTTCACTTCGGTTGGCAAAAAACACGACTGGTACTGTTGTTGGCAAAAAAATGGTACTTCACTGTCGGTTGGCAAAAACACCGACGGTACTGTCACGTCTGTTGGCAACAAACCCCGACTGGTACTGTCACGTCTGTTGGCAACAAACACGCTGGTACTGTCATGTTGGCAAAAACCCCGCTGGTACTGTCACGTCAGGGTGGCAAAAAACACCGACTGGATGTCACCGGGAAACAAACACGACTGGTACTGTCAGTTGGCAAAAACCCCGCTGGTACTGTCACTGTCAGGGTGGAAAAAACACCGACTAACTGTCACTGTCTGTTGGCAAAAAAACCCCAGGGTATTCACGTCTGTTGGAAACAAACCCCGACTGGTATTTCTGTTGGCAAAAAACACTGGCGGGTACTGTCTGTTGGCAAAAAACACTGGCCTGTACTGCAGTTGGCCAAACATTCTGGTACTGTCATGTTGGAAAAAAACACTGACTGGTTTTATTCATTTTCAACAAACAGGGCTGGTACTGTCATTTGGCAAAAAACACTGACTGGTCCTGTCACTGTCATGTTGGCAAAAACACTGGCTGGTACTGTCATGTTGGCAAAAAACACTGGCTGGTATTGTCATGTTGGCAAAAAACACTGACTGGTCCTGTCACTGTCATGTTGGCAACAAATATTGACTGGTACTGTCATGTTGGCAACAAACACTGACTGATACTGTCACTGTCGTGTTGGCAACAAACACTGACTGGTACTGTCATGTTGGCAAAAAAACACCTGCTGGTACTGTCACTGTCGTGTTGGCAACAAACACCGACTGGTACTTTCACTGTCGTGTTGGCAACAAACACTGACTGGTACTGTCATGTTGGCAAAAAACACTGGCTGGTACTGTCACTGTCGTGTTGGCAACAAACACCGACTGGTACTGTCACTGTCGTGTTGGCAACAAACACTGACTGGTACTGTCATGTTGGAAAAAAACACTGGCTGGTACTGTCACTGTCATGTTGGCAACAAACACCGACTGGTACTGTCACTGTCATGTTGGCAACAAACACCGACTGGTACTGTCACTGTCATGTTGGCAACAAACACCGACTGGTACTGTCATGTTGGGCAACAAACACCGACTGGTACTGTCACTGTCGTGTTGGCAACAAACACCGACTGGTACTTTCACTGTCGTGTTGGCAACAAACACTGACTGGTACTGTCATGTTGGCAAAAAACACTGGCTGGTACTGTCACGTTGGCAACAAACACTGACTGGTACTGTCATGTTGGCAACAAACACTGACTGGTACTGTCATGTTGGCAACAAACACTGACTGGTACTGTCATGTTGGCAACAAACACTGACTGGTACTGTCACTGTCGTGTTGGCAACAAACACTGACTGGTACTGTCATGTTGGCAAAAAACACTGGCTGGTACTGTCACTGTCGTGTTGGCAACAAACACCGACTGGTACTGTCACTGTCGTGTTGGCAACAAACACTGACTGGTACTGTCATGTTGGCAAAAAACACGACTGGTTGTCACTGTCATGTTGGCAAAAAACACTGACTGGTCCTGTCACTGTCATGTTGGCAAAAAACACTGGCTGGTACTGTCACGTTGGCAACAAACACTGACTGGTACTGTCATGTTGGCAACAAACACTGACTGGTACTGTCATGTTGGCAAAAAACACTGACTGGTACTGTCACTGTCATGTTGGCAACAAACACCGACTGGTACTGTCACTGTCGTGTTGGCAACAAACACTGACTGGTACTGTCATGTTGGCAAAAAAACACTGGCTGGTACTGTCACTGTCATGTTGGCAACAAACACCGACTGATACTGTCACTGTCATGTTGGCAACAAACACCGACTGGTACTGTCACTGTCATGTTGGCAACAAACACCGACTGGTACTGTCACTGTCATGTTGGCAACAAACACTGACTGGTACTGTCACTGTCATGTTGGCAACAAACACCGACTGGTACTGTCACTGTCGTGTTGGCAAAAAACACTGGCTGGTACTGCCAGGTTGGCAACAAACATTGGCTGGTACTGTCATGTTGGCAAAAAACACTGACTGGTACTATCATGTTGGCAACAAACATTGGCTGGTACTGTCATGTTGGCAAAAAACACTGGCTGGTACTATCATGTTGGCAACAAACATTGGCTGGTACTGTCATGTTGGCAAAAAACACTGGCTGGTACTATCATGTTGGCAACAAACATTGGCTGGTACTGTCATGTTGGCAAAAAACACTGACTGGTACTATCATGTTGGCAACAAACACTGGCTGGTACTGTCATGTTGGCAAAAAACACTGGCTGGTACTGCCAGGTTGGCAAGAAACACTGACTGGTCATGTCACTGTCGTGTTGGCAACAAACACTGACTGGTACTGTCAGGTTGGCAAGAAACACTGACTGGTCCTGTCACTGTCGTGTTGGCAACAAACATTGGCTGGTACTGTCATGTTGGCAAAAACACTGACTGGTACTGTCATGTTGGGAACAAACACTGACTGGTACTGTCATGTTGGCAACAAACACTGACTGGTACTGTCATGTTGGCAACAAACATTGGCTGGTACTGTCATGTTGGCAACAAACACTGACTGGTACTGTCATGTTGGCAAAAAACACTGGCTGGTACTGTCATGTTGGCAACAAACACTGGCTGGTATTGTCGTGTTGGCAACAAAAAAACACTGCTGGTACTGTCATGTTGGCAAAAACACGCTGTACTGTCACTGTCATGTTGGCAACAAACACGACTGGTACTGTCATGTTGGCAACAAACACTGCTGGTACTGTCACTGTCATGTTGGCAAAAACACTGACTGGTACTGTCACTGTCATGTTGGCAACAAACACGACTGGTACTGTCACTGTCGTGTTGGCAACAAACACTGACTGGTACTGTCATGTTGGCAACAAACACCGACTGGTACTTCACTGTCTGTTGGCAACAAACACTGCTGGTACTGTCATGTTGGCAAAAACACGCTGGTACTGTCACTGTCTGTTGGCAACAAACACCGACTGGTACTGTCACTGTCGTGTTGGCAACAAACACTGACTGGTACTGTCATGTTGGCAAAAACACGCTGGTACTGTCACTGTCATGTGGCAACAAACACCGACTGTACTGTCACTGTCTGTTGGCAACAAACACTGACTGGTACTGTCATGTTGGCAAAAACACGCTGGTACTGTCACTGTCATGTGGCAACAAACACCGACTGTACTGTCACTGTCTGTTGGCAACAAACACCGACTGGTACTTCACTGTCTGTTGGCAACAAACACGACTGGTACTGTCATGTTGGCAAAAAACACTGGCTGTACTGTCTGTTGGCAAAAACACTGCTGGTCTGCAGGTTGGCAAAAACATGCTGGTACTGTCATGTTGGCAAAAACACTGACTGGTCTATCATGTTGGCAACAAACATGCTGGTACTGTCATGTTGGCAAAAAAACACTGGCTGTACTTCATGTTGGCAAAAACATGCTGGTACTGTCATGTTGGCAAAAACACTGCTGGTACTGTCATGTTGGCAAAAAACACTGACTGGTCCTGTCACTGTCATGTTGGCAACAAACACTGACTGGTACTGTCATGTTGGCAACAAACACTGACTGGTACTGTCATGTTGGCAACAAACACTGACTGGTACTGTCATGTTGGCAAAAAAACACTGCTGGTACTGTCACTGTCGTGTTGGCAACAAACACCGACTGGTACTTTCACTGTCGTGTTGGCAACAAACACTGACTGGTACTGTCATGTTGGCAAAAAACACTGGCTGGTACTGTCATGTTGGCAAAAACACTGACTGGTACTGTCACTGTCGTGTTGGCAACAAACACTGACTGGTACTGTCATGTTGGCAAAAAACACTGCTGGTACTGTCACTGTCATGTTGGCAACAAACACCGACTGGTACTGTCACTGTCATGTTGGCAACAAACACCGACTGGTACTGTCACTGTCATGTTGGCAACAAACACCGACTGGTACTGTCACTGTCATGTTGGCAACAAACACCGACTGGTACTGTCACTGTCGTGTTGGCAACAAACACCGACTGGTACTTTCACTGTCGTGTTGGCAACAAACACTGACTGGTACTGTCATGTTGGCAAAAACACTGGCTGGTACTGTCACGTTGGCAACAAACACTGACTGGTACTGTCATGTTGGCAACAAACACTGACTGGTACTGTCATGTTGGCAACAAACACTGACTGGTACTGTCACTGTCATGTTGGCAACAAACACCGACTGGTACTGTCACTGTCGTGTTGGCAACAAACACTGACTGGTACTGTCATGTTGGCAAAACACTGGCTGGTACTGTCACTGTCGTGTTGGCAACAAACACCGACTGGTACTGTCACTGTCGTGTTGGCAACAAACACTGACTGGTACTGTCATGTTGGCAAAAAACACTGACTGGTCCTGTCACTGTCATGTTGGCAAAAACACTGACTGGTCCTGTCACTGTCATGTTGGCAAAAACACTGGCTGGTACTGTCACGTTGGCAACAAACACTGACTGGTACTGTCATGTTGGCAACAAACACTGACTGGTACTGTCATGTTGGCAACAAACACTGACTGGTACTGTCACTGTCATGTTGGCAACAAACACCGACTGGTACTGTCACTGTCGTGTTGGCAACAAACACTGACTGGTACTGTCATGTTGGCAAAAAACACTGGCTGGTACTGTCACTGTCATGTTGGCAACAAACACCGACTGATACTGTCACTGTCATGTTGGCAACAAACACCGACTGGTACTGTCACTGTCATGTTGGCAACAAACACCGACTGGTACTGTCACTGTCATGTTGGCAACAAACACTGACTGGTACTGTCACTGTCATGTTGGCAACAAACACCGACTGGTACTGTCACTGTCGTGTTGGCAAAAAACACTGGCTGGTACTGCCAGGTTGGCAAAAAACATTGGCTGGTACTGTCATGTTGGCAAAAAACACTGACTGGTACTATCATGTTGGCAACAAACATTGGCTGGTACTGTCATGTTGGCAAAAAACACTGGCTGGTACTATCATGTTGGCAACAAACATTGGCTGGTACTGTCATGTTGGCAAAAAACACTGGCTGGTACTATCATGTTGGCAACAAACATTGGCTGGTACTGTCATGTTGGCAAAAAACACTGACTGGTACTATCATGTTGGCAACAAACACTGGCTGGTACTGTCATGTTGGCAAAAAACACTGGCTGGTACTGCCAGGTTGGCAAGAAACACTGACTGGTCATGTCACTGTCGTGTTGGCAACAAACACTGACTGGTACTGTCAGGTTGGCAAGAAACACTGACTGGTCCTGTCACTGTCGTGTTGGCAACAAACACTGACTGGTTCTGCCAGGTTGGCAATAAACACTGACTGGTACTGTCATGTTGGGAACAAACACTGACTGGTACTGTCATGTTGGCACCAAACACTGACTGGTACTGTCATGTTGGCAACAAACATTGGCTGGTACTGTCATGTTGGCAACAAACACTGACTGGTACTGTCATGTTGGCAAAAAACACTGGCTGGTACTGTCATGTTGGCAACAAACACTGGCTGGTATTGTCGTGTTGGCAACAAACACTGACTGTTACTGTCAGGTTGGCAAGAAACACTGACTGGTCCTGTCACTGTCATGTTGGCAACAAACACTGGCTGGTACTGTCAAGTTGGCAAGAAACACTAACTGGTCCTGTCACTGTCATGTTGGCAACAAACACTGGCTGGTATTGTCGTGTTGGCAACAAACACTGACTGTTACTGTCAGGTTGGCAAGAAACACTGACTGGTCCTGTCACTGTCATGTTGGGAACAAACACTGGCTGGTACTGTCAAGTTGGCAAGAAACACTAACTGGTCCTGTCACTGTCATGTTGGCAACAAACACTGGCTGGTACTGTCATGTTGGCAAAAAACACTGGCTTGTACTGCCAGGTTGGCAAGAAACACTGACTGGTCATGTCACTGTCGTGTTGGCAACAAACACTGACTGGTACTGTCAGGTTGGCAAGAAACACTGACTGGTCCTGTCACTGTCGTGTTGGCAACAAACACTGACTGGTACTGCCAGGTTGGCAAGAAACACTGACTGGTACTGTCATGTTGGCAAAAAACACTGGCTGGTACTGTCATGTTGGCAAGAAAAACTGACTGGTACTGCCAGATTGGCAAGAAACACTGACTGGTACTGTCGTGTTGGCAACAAACACTGACTGGTACTGCCAGGTTTGCAAGAAACACTGACTGGTACTGTCGTGTTGGCAACAAACACTGACTGGTACTGTCAGGTTGGCAAAAACCACTGGCTGGTACTGTCATGTTGGCAAGAAACACTGACTGGTCCTGTCACTGTCATGTTGGCAACAAACACTGCCTGGTACTGTCATGTTGGCAACAAACACTTACTGGTACTGTCATGTTGGCAACAAACACTGACTGGTACTGTCACTGTAATGTTGGCAACAAACACTGACTGGTACTGTCACTGTCGTGTTGGCAACAAACCCTGACTGGTACTGTCAGGTTGGCAAAACCACTGGCTGGTACTGTCATGTTGGCAACAAACACTGACTGGTACTGTCACTGTCATGTTGGCAACAAACACTGACTGGTACTGTCAGGTTGGCAAAAACCACTGGCTGGTACTGTCATTTGGCAAGAAACACTGACTGGTACTGTCATGTTGGCAATAAACACTGGCTGGTACTGTCATGTCAACAAACGCTGGCTGGTACTGTCATTTTGGCAATATAACCTGGCCGGTACTATCCCGTTGGCAATAGACACTGGCTGGTACTGTCATGTTTACAACGGACGCTGACTTGCATGGTACTGTCATGTTGGCAACACACACTGACTGGTATTACTAAACTATTCAGACGACGGGAGATGTATACTGTCGCATACACATTCTGTGTGGATAGTTTAGCGCTGTTTATGGGCGGTCTCAGAAGATTCATCACGGTAACCACGACAACCCCGCAACACGTTGGCTTGCACATTCAAAAGACGATTGATCACCAATCTACCTGTGCTAGACAATGAAGCGTTTCTGTGGTTGACGCCCTGCTTGCTATCGCCCTACCTCCCTCTGTATCCGAACTTTGACGGTTTGAAAATAAGAAAAAATTACCGTGCGTGACCTAGTTGGCGACGATGGAGCGAGCGCTTTATGGGGTTTATATGTAACAACGGTTTGTGTTTTCTAAAATGTTTTAAATATTATTTTCACAACTGTTACTTATTAATTTCTAAAGTGTCTCGTCAGGGGATTGGTAGTCTGTGTAATCATCCAATTTTAAGTGATGGCTTTTTAATGGTTCGGCATGATGAAGATAATTTGCGGTTTCTATCTGCGCTTTTCTCAACTATGCCTTGATTTCTTCCCGGTTAATCTTTACTGTGCTGATCCCGTATTTTCATGTAGCATAATGCTAGTGAATATTAGATTGTTCTCATATATGTTGACTGGTATGATCAACGTCTATTTAATACGGTAATGGCGTCTGGTATTTTTGCAAACCAGTTAAATCGTTATGCTTATACAGTTAAAGCCTTATGCTTATACATTGTATGTGCAAGACGGGCACTTATTTTGAATGTTTATTCTGTATTGTGTGCGTTACAAAGTAGATCCTGTCTGTACAATGAAACAGAGTATTAAAGTTGACATTTTCAAGCCTTCTCGTGCCGATGCACGGGCCACGAGATGGCGGTCATGGCTTAAACGACACCCGTAAGTACCTGTTGAGCCTGCGGGGTTCCACCGCGGTGGGATCTCTTGATACGATATACATCGACTTTCTATATATCTGAATTACTACGTTCAGCCATTGAGCAAAATACTAAAGACAACAAGCAATGCAGTAAGAAAACAGGGGGAATGGAGGGATCAGACAAAAACTTAAAATCATAAACATACCTCTTCCAAGTGGGTTCCTTTTTAACGTCCGCGCACTTCTTACAAACGTGAACGAGTTGCAACGCATACGAGCATGGCAGGCCTGTCTACATAATTCATCAAGACTTGCCTTAATGATCATTGCAAGACAGTGATTAATCGATGGGGTTAGGAAACCCTATTCAACTGAACAGAAACAGCCGTGACACTGGACAGAATATGGGCGGGGAGTTTGTTTCTACGCCAATCGGGGATGTTTCAGAGCAGTCATTGTCCGTGACACTGTGTACGCCGCATCTCCTGTCCATCTCACGTCAGCCTTTTATCTGCCAAGGGAAGTCCGATGTTATTCCTCACACTTGTTTACATCCACCGACGTGGTAACACTGCAATGGCGACAGAACCAATTTATCACCACGTCTACAAACTGTACTCCATTTCACCACTGCCTTCTCGACAAACTTTGAAGACTTTCCATCAATACGTCTCATGTCCAACTCGTATGAACAAGACAATTAATTCTTGCTGCGGGTCAATGCCTGTAGCCTACACGTCTATAACGTTATGTATAACTACTGAGTCAGCTGGCTGTGACTGTGTACTTGTAGCTCCCTAAACAAACATGTCTTCCATAGACTTCTAGCCCCCGCATACAAACAAGTCTTCCATAGACATGAATGGGTGGTGAAATATGTGAAAAGCTGGACTGTCGATAACATTATCACAGTACAGCGCGGCTGCGACTGCATATGATAGTAGCACTTGTTTTGTGACGTGTGTGTAAATCTGAATGACTTTGCTGATGTCATGTGATTCTGCTAAAGTGATTCAAAAACTAAACAAGTTACGAATTTTATCACCAGTATATATAGCTGTCAAAGCTATGATAGACCAAGATACATCTAAGGTCAGGCTGCAGGTTTGAGTGGTGAGTCTTTGCTCGAAGTGTTTAATGACCTCTTTACATCTTTTGAAGAACATCATCTGATACGTTTGACCTGAAATTGTCAACAGTAGACGAAATACTGGTGTTTTGTATAACAGCTGTTGTTGTCTTAACGGATGGGGTGACCGCACATTTTCGGAATATATACATAACATTATGGGGGTCTAAAGTACCACTTAACGAGTTGAACAAGTACTAAAGCACACTGACACTATAACCAACATCAGAACATGGGAACATCATGAGAAACGTCTTGACAGCCATGTTATGTTGATTATATTGATTGCGGCGTGCTTAACAAAGCCATTTTAGCTGATTCCGCTTTGGTTGGACGTTAATTTGAACAAATACGACTTAAAATAGGATTTTGAAGTTCGCGAACTTGTGCAACTCTCCTTATTTATGCAATGCAAGTACATGATCTAGAAAATAGAAACCACAACACAGAGAATGACCAGTGAAAATGAATTTAAAAGCACATTATCAGTGTACCTTAATTTATATAATTATTACCTAGCACTAGAAGCACACACTGTGTGTGTGCATGCGCGTGCGCGTGTGCGTGCGCGAACGTGTGCGTATGTATGTGTGTATGTGTGTATGTGTGTATATATATAGCATATATATATATATATATATATATATATATATATATATATATATATATATATATATATATATATATATGTGTGTGTATGTGTGTATGTGTGTGCATGCGTTTGTGTGCGTGTGTGCGTGTGTGCGTGTGTGCGTGTGTGCGTGTGTGCGTGTGTGCGTGTGTGCGTGTGTGCGTGTGTGCGTGTGTGCGTGTGTGCGTGTGTGCGTGTGTGCGTGTGTGCGTGTGTGCGTGTGTGCGTGTGTGCGTGTGTGCGTGTGTGCGTGTGTACGTATTATAGGGCTCTGCGCGGGGCGAGTTTCAACCCGCAGATTTTTTGCGGTGCTGGGCGGGTTGCATGCCATACCAGTGCGGGCCGGGCTGCGGGCTAGGATATGGCAAAATATGCGGTGCGGGGCGGGGCGGGGCGGGGCGGGGTGCGGTCCCAATGATATAGTTGCTGGGGGGGGGGGGGGGGGTGTGTGTGTGTGTGTGTGTGTGTGTGTGTGTGTGTGTGTGTGTGTGTGTGTGTGTGTGTGTGTGTGTGTGTGTGTGTGTGTGTGTGTGTGTGTGTGTGTGTGTGTGTGTGTGTGTGTGTGTGTGTGTGTTGTGTGTGTGTGTGTGTGTGTGTGTGTGTGTGTGTGTGTGTGTGTGTGTGTGTGTGTGTGTGTGTGTGTTGTGTGGTGTGTGTGTGTGTGTGTTGTGTGTGTGGTTGTGTGTGTGTGTGTGTGTGTGTGTGTGTGGTGTGTGTGTGTGTGGTGGTGGTGGTGTGTGGTGTGTGTGTGTGTGTGTGGTGTGTGTGTGTGTGTGTGTGTGTGTGTGTTGCTGTGTGTGTGTGTGTGTGTGTGTGTGTGTGTGTTGGTGCAGTTGTGTGTGTGTGTGTGTGTGTGTGTTGTGTGTGTGTGTGTGTGTGGCGTGCGTGCGTGCGTGTGTGCGTGTGTGCGTGCGTGTGTGCGTGTGCGTGCGTGCGTGTGTGTGTGTGTGTGTGTGACACTGTGTGTTGTGTACACAGATGCACGTGTGCGTCGAATGCTGTGCATGCATGCATGTGTCAAATATGTGCCCGTGCAACCAGATGTCGTGCATGGCTGCATGCATGCATGTGTGCGTTTGACTGTGGTATGATAACATGTGCTAATAACGTTTTTGTAAATGACATGATGCCAGTGGATATTCTGGTAACAGAACATTTTGATAACTGTTGAAAACATTCAGAATATGTAATTGTTTCGTTGTTTTGCTTTGCCAGCTGCAGGCAATCATTGGTGGGTGCAGAAATTAATTCTCGGTAAAAGAAGTCATAGAGAAAGTTTTGCCTAGGAAAATTCACAGGAAATACTGTCACAAAATAATGTTATTCCGACACTGTTTAGTTAATAGAAGGTTTGGTCTTGCATACACGAGTACCGTAAAACTTTTGAATCGCTGACAAGTGAGCGCACTACAGTCAGAAATAAGGTAGCAAAATAACGTTATTGTGGCACAGATCGCTACAGACTGCACTTTTTACACAACCATGGCAATGATGACAGACCTAACTGAGAGTCAAGTTGAATGGGGTTCTCCCTTTAACATTTGTTTGAACAACTCCCAAGGAGAACTTTTTAATTTGGGATACATGGCTTGGACAAAGGGCTTGCTTATCTGAGCCAGACCTTCTTTAACACAAAAGGTGAATTGGCAGGCTGGTGATGCCCAATTATACTACCCACAGGTGCTAATCTGTGTAAATATTACTCAATAAGGCCTGAGTAATCTCAAATAGGCATTACTGACTCTTAGCAGTAACTTTTCATTTCTTGATAACCATGTCCAGAGTATTTACCGCATCATTTGTTACAAGACATTGGCTCTAATATATTAATAAGTATTTAATAACACAATTAAGACTAAGAAGGGGGCAAGGGGCATCAAAGACAAGATCAAAAGACAGGTAGGCCGCTGCAAAAGAGGCCTGTTGCTGCTAACTGCAGCTGGGTCCACCTTGGTCACAGGTGAACATTAACTACCTGCTAGTGGATTTTAGTTTCTCTGGCCTGCTCAATGTTGTCATGGTGAATAACCGCAGTGACTTCCAACATATTTTTTTATCTGACTGAAAAATGTGGTTAATTGAATTTCAAGTAATGGTTAAAAAAGACTGGTGAATAACATATATAACTATAAAGTATTTCTAATCTGTAAAATAATGAAATTTAATTAATAAATTAAGTTAGATCAATAAAGGTTATTTATTTTTTACTATTCCATGTTAGCTGTTCAATCTATTATGGGCTGCGGGCCGACTTTTGACAAATTACTGCGGGCCGAGCTGCGAGCCAAGTTACTGAGGGGCGGACTACGGGCTAAGTTACTGCGGGACGGGCCGAGTTACTGCGGGGAGGGGCGAACTACGGGACAGGATGTATCAACATTTGTGGTGCGGGCTGGTTGTGGGCCAAGTTACTGACGGGGCGGCCCTAGGGGGGGCGAACTACGGGACAGGATGTATCAACATTTGTGGTGCGGGCTGGTTGGGGCAGGGGGGAAGGTTACTGCGGGGAGGGGCGAACTACGGGACAGGATGTATCAACATTTGTGGTGCGGGCTGGTTGTGGGCCAAGTTACTGCGGGGCGGACTACGGGCTAAGTTACTGCGGGGGGGGGCGAGTTACTGCGGGGAGGGGCGAACTACGGGACAGGATGTATCAACATTTGTGGTGCGGGCTGGTTGTGGGCCAAGTTACTGGGGGCGGACTACGGGCTAAGTTACTGCGGGGGGCGAGTTACTGCGGGGAGGGGCGAACTACGGGACAGGTGTATCAACATTTGTGGTGCGGGCTGGTTGTGGGCCAAGTTACTGCGGGGCGGACTACGGGCTAAGTTACTGCGGGGGGGGGCGAGTTACTGCGGGGAGGGGCGAACTACGGGACAGGATGTATCAACATTTGTGGTGCGGGCTGGTTGTGGGCCAAGTTACTGAGGGGCGGACTACGGGCTAAGTTACTGCGGGGGGGCGAGTTACTGCGGGGAGGGGCGAACTACGGGACAGGATGTATCAACATTTGTGGTGCGGGCTGGTTGTGGGCCAAGTTACTGGGCGACACGGGCAAGTTACTGGATTACTGGGGGAGGGCGAACTACGGGACAGGATGTATCAACATTTGTGTGCGGGGTTGTCAAGTTACTGGCGGACGGGCGTTACGGGCAGTTACTGCGGGGAGGGGCGAACTACGGGACAGGATGTATCAACATTTGTGGTGCGGGCTGGTTGTGGGCCAAGTTACTGAGGGGCGGACTACGGGCTAAGTTACTGCGGGACGGGCCGAGTTACTGCGGGGAGGGGCGAACTACGGGACAGGATGTATCAACATTTGTGGTGCGGGCTGGTTGTGGGCCAAGTTACTGCGGGGCGGACTACGGGCTAAGTTACTGCGGGGGGGGGCGAGTTACTGCGGGGAGGGGCGAACTACGGGACAGGATGTATCAACATTTGTGGTGCGGGCTGGTTGTGGGCCAAGTTACTGAGGGGCGGACTAGGGCTAAGTTACTGCGGGGGGGCCGAGTTACTGCGGGGAGGGGCGAACTACGGGACAGGATGTATCAACATTTGTGGTGCGGGCTGGTTGTGGGCCAAGTTACTGAGGGGCGGACTAGGGCTAAGTTACTGCGGGGCGGGCCGTGTTACTGCGGGGAGGGGCGAACTACGGGACAGGATGTATCAACATTTGTGGTGCGGGCTGGTTGTGGGCCAAGTTACTGAGGGGCGGACTACGGGCTAAGTTACTGCGGGACGGGCCGAGTTACTGCGGGGAGGGGCGAACTACGGGACAGGATGTATCAACATTTGTGGTGCGGGCTGGTTGTGGGCCAAGTTACTGCGGGGCGGACTACGGGCTAAGTTACTGTGGGGGGGGGCGAGTTACTGCGGGGAGGGGCGAACTACGGGACAGGATGTATCAACATTTGTGGTGCGGGCTGGTTGTGGGCCAAGTTACTGCGGGGCGGACTACGGGCTAAGTTACTGCGGGGGGGGGCGAGTTACTGCGGGGAGGGGCGAACTACGGGACAGGATGTATCAATATTTGTGGTGCGGGCTGGTTGTGGGCCAAGTTACTGCGGGGCGGGCTGCAGGCTGAATTGTAATGTGCGGGCTGCGGGCTGCGGGCTGAGGTTTCCTGCCCGCACAGGGCTTTAGTGTTGTATGCGTGTGTGCGTTTGTGTTTGTGCGCGCGTGTGCATGCTTGTGCGTTCGTGTATGAGTGCGTGCATGTATATGTATGTGTATATGTATATGCATATGTATATGTATATGTATATGTATATGTATATGTATATGTATATGTATATATATTATAGTATAGTATATATATATATATATATATATATATATATATATATATATATATATATAATCATATCAGTATTCAATGTTCTTCAATGTCCATACATAAATATGTATTCTAAAATAAAAAGACATATCTAGGAATTGTACAAACACTTAACACATTGAAGCATCACATTCGACTTACAATATAAGTCACAATTTTAAACACTCTGGATAATGCGATTTGTAGACACGTCAATCATATATGATGATATATGTTACTGTGTAATTGTCAATTTATTGACAAGTTATCCACCAATTGACTGTCTCGGTTAATTGGAATTCACAAGACGGAACTGGCTGGAATCCGTGTGCGTGAGTGAGTTTGTGTGCGCATGTGCGTGCTTGTGCACGCGTTTGCGCAAGCGTGTGGGTATTTGATGTGTTACATGAAATATCAACAAATAAACAATACACAACAACGTAACTTTGCGTCGGTCGGAAGGCTAAGCCTCATCGTTTCTGTATGACAGCAAATTAACATGATTATTATCTTGTTAATGTTCTGCAATTGTCATAATGCACGTACGGAGTCTACACTTTACCCCGAATTTTATATCCAAAGAGAGGTCGTGTTTTGTTTGCCTGACGCTGGTCTGTAGCAGGCGGTTTTATTAAATATTTGGTAGCCTGTGATTGATTAGTATCTCCTTTCGTTTTCTTTTTAACTTCGCTTTTCTTCTCCTGTCCGTTTGCATCATGGGTTTCTGACTTCGCTTCCGGTTTCTTTGTCTCGGGCGGTTTTATTAAGTTTTTGATAGCCTGTGATTGTTTAGTTTTTCCTTTTGTTTCCTTTTTAATTTCGCTTTTCTTCCCTTGTCCAGTTGCATCATGGGTTTCTGACTTCGCTTCCGGTTTCTTTGTTTCCTTCTTTTTCATTGCGATTTTCGCTTTTACAGCCGCTTTCGGCGCTACGCGATTGTGAATTATGTATATATTGCCTAAAAAATCCGCCGTTGTTTTATAGTGCTCTGGCATCATATTAATCATGCTCATTTTTGCTAATCCATACATATTTACAACGGCATTAACATTAAAATCGGCGTCTTTCCCGGTCGATTGCGTCCCAGTTCCAATCTTGACAGGCTGATGCACTGCGAGCAATGATGACGTTGTGTCTATGATTTTTGCATCGTGTGCCTTGGCTAAATTTACAATAACGTCAATGAAACCGTGTCTACCAATCACCAACTCGGGGATTTTTACCCACGGATAAAACCCTCCAATGATTACATATCCTTTTGCGCCGTTGGCCTTGCTAGCGGTTTTCTCCACGTTTGCTCTCAGTTGGTGTTTGTTGACCGAGTTCTTTTCATAGATGAAACTTCCCCCGTAGGCCGTGCAGTTCCCGATTAGCACCGACCTCTTCATGTGGAATGCGTGCGTGGCGATGGCCTGTAAATTCTTCGTAAGACTGTCGTCGAACAGAAGGTCGCCGTTAGCGTAACCCCGGAAAACGACGCCCCTGTAAGTGCGCTCAATTAACTCGAACATTGGTCGTATGTAAGGCAGTCCGTGTCTGCTGGTGGATGGTGCCGGGTACAGATGCCAGCCTGAGTCCCGAGCAATCTTCTCCAACAGGTCTGTACCGTCGCCCCGCTGCGATGTCGTGAAAAGAACAGGCTGGACGAACGGTCGTAGCGAAGCCCAATTCCGTATCGTGTTGTACTGCAGGAAAAGCCGATCTGGTTGGTTTTTGAAAGTCGTGAAGAGGACAACACTCGGATGCTGGCTTTCGTCGAACTCTGTCACGAGGCTGTCGATCCACGTGTCGTTGACGTCTCTCTCATTCACACGTCGAAGTGACTGCATTGATTCGAGACTCAGTATAAACACCACCACGATGACAATGTACACCCCAAACACAGACACCCGGCCACGTCTGGTGGTGACGACGTTCAACAGACAAGTCATCAGTGGTGTTCTGCACTGGAACAGCCGAAACAAAACATGTCTCACTACTACATCAAATGTACTGCCATCTTATAATAATAATAATATTATTAATATTAATGTTAATGTTAACGTTAACGTTAACGTTAACGTTAACGTTAACGTTAACGTTAACGATTTAACGATAACGATAACGTTAACGTTAACGATAACGAATAACAATAACAATAACAATAACAATAACAATAACAATAACAATAACAATAACAATAACAATAACAATAACAATAACAATAACAATAACAATAATAATAATAATAGCAGCAGCGCAACAAAACCAAGGAATTAATTAAGGTATCTCATTATCGTAAACAGTGCGCGAGTCGTCGACGGATAGATGAAATAACCGAATATAACAATATCAGTTAAGGTACACTTATTGTACACATTTAAATTCAACACTCGAAGCTTGTGTATATACAGCAGCAACAATTCATTAGATGTTATTCATTTGAATACTATTAGTTCAACATTGTTAGGGGATTAGCCCAATTTTTACATTGTATAATAGTTTGTCGAATACCCCAACCTATCTGTTTGTACATACATGTTTATGGCCAATCAACTTAGTAGTCACGTCCCTATTATGGCATTTATAACCAATTGTGATTATCACTCCCATATAGGGGCTCTTCTCCTATGATATTTGTGTGCAATAAATGGAATGTCAATTTCTGACTCATACGTGTATTTTCAGTTATGATTGATATGTAGAGAAACTAACTCAAGGCTTCTCACCAGTCTAAGTTGAACATTAATTGAAACTAGTAGTGAGATTAATTATATGAGATATATATATATATATATATATATATATATATATATATATATATTTAATCTGATTATATGCGATATATATATATATATATATATATATATATATATATAATTAATCTGACTGCTTGTTACAAATAATGTTTATCTTACACTGGTGAGCAGCCTGAGATAGTTTCAAAACTGGTGTTTGTTAGGCCCCTTTGAAGACGTGTTTCAACACCTCACAACATCATCAACATCGACCAATGTATGTGAGGTTAGCGAAGTCACACAACAAACCATTTGTTATTCAGAGGAAAAACACGCTTGCGAAAGATACCCATCAATTTCAACGCAACCCAGTGGGTGGTGGCTTCGATATATGTTTATATATGTATATGTCCATACAAACCTGCGAGAGCATTGCGTACTGCGAATAATGACATATTAACGGTTGTGCGGACACACGCGAAAGCTGGAGACAACTCATTTGTGGTCGCAGCAGCGAATTTATGGAACGCTCTACCTAGTAACATTAAGACGTCTGCCTGCTTAGGCAACTTCAAGGCACGCCTAAAGACACATTTCTTCTGACTGTTCTCGCGGCTTAGCGAAATGTTTGTGTACTTTTATCGATATATTATTTAACCTATTTATATATTTTATATATTTATTATACATATATACATTTATTCAGCTTAAATAATTCGTGTTATTATATTTATATTGAAATAGTTTTTTTTTTTTAATATATGTCACTTGTATAGTTATGTTTTTCTTCTGTTATGTATTTGTATTTCAGGATTTTAATGTCTGTAAAGCGCCACGAACAATTTGAAATTGGATATGGCGCTATATTAAATAAAATATATTATTATATTATTATATGTATACACGCACACGCACGCACGCACGCACGCACGCACGCACGCACGCACGCACGCACGCACGCACGCACACACACACACACACGCACGCACACACACACACACACACACACACACACACACACACACACACACCGATTCACCACCCACTGGGCTGCGTTGTAATTGATGGGTATCTTTCTCAAGCGTGTTTTTCCTCTGAATAACAACTGGTACATTTCGTGACTTCGCTCACCTCACATACATTGATCGACGTTGATGGTGTCGTAAGGTTTTGAAAGACGTCTTCAAAGGGGCCTAGCGAACGCCACAAATAACATACTTAACCTCCCACTATAGACCCAACCCAGTGACGGATTCCTGCCGAGCAGTTGAGTGCCGACAGACGCTTGAAAGAAACAACATTACGTAACCGCATTCAATTTACTACTTCGTTTGCAACGCCGAGTGTGATCACCCCACGCACGTCATCAGATTTTTGGTTCAAAATGGACAGCAGTGACAACGTTTGCAAAACATTGGTTTTTTTCCATACCATTTAGAAATCAGAATACGTTTTCGGTGTCCTGTAAAAAAAGTAAAGCGGTTATATAATAATACTTGTCATTCTATGGGGAACTGCTTGTATAATATCACCGTAAAGGTAAGTATAAAATGAACAATTACCATTTCAACGTAACAAATCTTATGTGGATACTGTCATCTATAGTCTTCATGAGGATGTTTATAATAGGTATACGCTCGGTATCGCTGAAAGTCGTTTTTATTAGTATTTTCAAAATAAAACTGAAAACATTCTAATGAGGATTTGTCTTATTCTGCTTGGCCTCGGCGTGTTGCTCTGTGACAGTTACGTGCATTATTTTCCAATAATTTATGATGAAATGCAGTTCTTTTTTAACTCAGCGGACACCTCGCACACCAAATAACGAATGGACGTTTCACCTCGTTATTTTGTGTACGTGTCAGTTGGGCTTGGCCAACCAACGCGTAGTTTGAGCTAT
>JAODUO010001638.1:0-55000 GCA_025642075.2 Ridgeia piscesae | reverse complement strand
CGCCAAACAGCTCGGCTGGCATGTCCTCCACTCACGCAAAGTGACAGAGTTCAACGCGCCCTACTTGAAGGATATTTACGAGAGCGCCATGGAAGCGTACGACGCGCCTTTCTATGGCTACTGCAACGGAGACATCCTGTTCGACTCCAGCATCGTCAAGACACTGCGCGAGGTGGAACGACGTTTGTACGCGCTCAACACAACAATGGTAACTGGCCGGAGGATCAACGTCAAAATGAACCTCTCCATCGTCACCCCGTTGTTTCAACTCAGCGACGTCGCGGACAAGGCCCGCAAGGGCACCATCATGCGTCCTTACGCTGAAGATTACTTCTTCGTGACGCGCGACTTTCCGTGGCACGTTGTGCCGGATGTTGTTATCGGGCGTCCTGCGTACGACAACTTCCTCGTTGCTATTGCAATCAAACAAAACGTGTCCGTCATCGACGCGACAAAAACACTTTTGGCGTTCCACCAAACGGGAGTGGACGGAAACCAGGCTGGTCAGAAGAAAGTTGGCGCGTTCCACAATTTCAGGGTGATATGGAAAACATATGGGAGATTCGACTACACAGCCGGTTATACGAGCATGACGCCATACCTGACGGAAAGTGACGTATTTGACGACGTATTCATTCTGAAAAGACCACGTGTCCTTCGTCCGGCGAAAAAGAAAGTAGCGAAGAAAGGAATGTAAAAACCCGTTGGCCAATGTGTTGTGTGTGTGTGTGTGTGTGTGTGTGTGTGTGTGTGTGTGCGTGCGTGCGTGCGTGCGTGCGTGCGTGCGTGCGTGCGTGCGTGGTGTGTGCGCGCGGACACACACACACACACAACTGATTTATAATAAAATAGATGCATAACCGTCCTCGATGTACGTTTTTTGGCATGGTCTAATCAGGCTAAACAACAAAACTCAATTTCAAGCGCTGACTAAATGCCAGACTAAACTTGAACACAACATTCAGCGGCTTTTGCTTCAAACGTCAAACCTGAATCTACACATATACTAATATTTGACCGCAGATCAATCAATGATAACATTCATACTTACATAGCATACAACCGTCCAGTCGACATGTCGACTACGCGTCCAATTCCGTTCACCCAGAATAACCTACTTCTGTCTAACGGCATCCGCGATGCTCTAGGACTGGAGTGGTTTTGTCAAGTAATAAAACACTGTTTTGCATGTCTCACGCACGACATATCCCGATTTGTGTCCGTGAATCTGAATGCTCATATCCATAATAACCAGTCATATTTATATTATCAATATGTTCATGTAATTGTTAATGTATTACCCAGGCCCAGAACACCGTCATGAGCTAGCATTAATGTAATAATACAAAGTAGCAATACTACTTCTTGTGGTTGGATGCAGAACAGTGGCGCTATTTGGCGGATCATATTTGTATTATAAGTAACTTAAACCCCTGGTGTCTACACATAACACTATTATTTCACGGTCACTATCAATCATAATAATAATAATCGTGAAATTTGTACAGCGCTGTTCCAACATCCGTTGCTCACAGCGCTTTACAGAAAGTTCTTAAACATAGATAGGTCTTTAGTTTAACTTTAAAAGTAGCAGTGGTCATAGCTAATGTCTCAGATCCTGCAGTAGCCACGCTGAAATCGACGCATTGTGCGTGCCAAACACAATACATTATTGTTCGCTGGAACGCAGCGTCCTAATGGCTAATCGGCTGGCGTCGGGTTACACATTGTTCAATGTATCCATCGATGAGTGAGTAGCAGTATATTTAATTCCATTCGCACTGCTATCGGCAGCCAATGCAACTTCATCAGCAGCGATGTAGCATGGCTATATTTCATGGCAGCGTAGATCAAGCGGGCTGCCCAGTTCTGCACGTTCTGAACTGAAGCCGTTGTATTTTCTTCAGAGGCAGTCGATATAGCAATGCATTGCCAACATCGAGTCTGCTTGTAACAAATGCATGTATGACTTGCTCTGTCGCTGCTGCTGTCAGATACTGTCTGATCCTCGAGATGTTGCGGTGGTGGAATATTGCTGACTTGCATACAGCAGTCACATGCGACTCCATTGTCATCTCAGCCTCAAACTGGACACCAAAATTACAAACACTATGAGTAACCCTGACCAAACAGTCACCCACACGCAACGCATGCAGCTTGATTTTCTTTAGCTGTTGAGCTGAAACGATTACTATTACTTCTGTTTTTGAGTCGATCAACTTCAAGGAGTTTGTTTTCATCCATATCCGATTTCTGTGAAGGTACATTCCATGAATCGTAACAAATATTTTGCATCAACTTTGAAGGCCGTTTTCTTACTTCGAAGGTTTATACCCCACACATGTTTGTCAAGCTATAACTTCGGCTAGAATCGAGATATCTTCTAGCATGATATATCATATGAAAGCAGAGATTCTGCTCTTTCCAGTGGCATTAAATTTTTAAATTACCGACATCCGACTCATTTTGTTAGGATGGATCACATGTTTTCCTTTCCCTGGTGGCACCCGGAAGCAATACACAATGCATTGGTTTGTTATTTAGTGCATCTTTATACGTATTACCCATTACTAGGACCTGCAGCTCTGTTCCGTCTAGCTCCATGTCGGAAAATGTCTACTGTTCCCTGTTCATTCGTTGTTCCCTGCTATCGTTCTTCCCTGTTCGTCTCAAATTCTTCTTCACACGGTCCTCCCAACTCAGCTGTGGCCTACCCCTTCTTCCGTGTCCTTGGTGTAGTTCAGCCTCGGCTCTCTTTGCAAGTTTTATTTCTTCGCAATCTCGCAGCTTCTATTATTGTTATCGCTTTGTGTCCAGACTACACTAGCATATTTTAAACGTGGCATTGGTAAACTGATGAGTTAGGACCGTTGACTGGGATACTGTCTCTGTATAAGTTGTCGTGAGAGCGCGGTCCTCAACGAAGGCACTCAGAATGTCCGGTTCCTATTCAAGAAGAGAGGCGTGGACATATAGAGACCAGAGAGTCGCACACGGGACAAGACAAGCACCAGGACCAACTGGAAGACAAGCACCAGGACCAACTGGAAGATAAGCACCAGGACCAACTGGAAGACAAGCACCAGGACCAACTGGAAGACAACCAGGACCAACTGGAAGACAACCAGGACCAACTGGAAGACAAGCACCAGGACCAACTGGAGAACAAGAGAGCTGCCTTCAACAAGTTACACCGCACAATTGACGTCCTAGATAAGATGTGAGAAAGACAAGTTAGTCGACCATGGTTTAGAATCGCTGGATGTAGGTGACAGTGTCATGTGTTGCCCAGATCGCAGTGTTGTATAGGAGCGCGGAGACGAAGACTTATTTGATGTACACGAGAATGTTTTGTCACAGGGTTACTGTAGGTATAAACCCATATTTGATTGTGTTATTTTGTTGACACAAAAGTAGGTGTAATCAAACGTAGGTTTAGGTTAGGTTTAGTATACATTTATATGTGTCACTGTGTACATTTTAAAACATATTTTTACTGCCAATATTTTGATAACATGTTCTTGAATAAAATATTCAATGAATAAAAATATGTTATCACAACATTGATGCATTCGATCTAGCATTTTCCGATATAGTATTTCCCAAGAACTCTGCCTCAGAAATACCACATAACGATAATCCAATTTATTATTATCACCTTAATTTATCAAATGTACTAGATTAAGTGTCAACATTATTGCAATTGCATCCAAAGATATATGAAATTATATTTTATTAATTCTCACAGAGCATTACACATGAATGAAGCACGAATACGTGTGAAAACTAAACTGATACAAAAGATGTTGCCCTCTTGATAAGGCAGAGGCTACCTAGCCCCATCATTCAGTGTTCTGTCTCTCAAAAACAATCTTGTTAAAGTCCTGCTACACAATCCATGGCGCTACCATTTTCTTCCTTCATCACTAGTCCTCTCTATCGTACTGCTCGTCTCCCTCTTCTTGCTCTGCATCATCTTCATTTTCAAAGAGACCATCAAACTGGTTGAAGTCTGGTGGTCGAGTTGTGCTCTCATTCACGGACGAATCACCGTCCTCATCACCATCATCTGTCAAGACCTCAATCTGGAAGAAGAACATGCTTCAAGAAATCATGCAGTGAGAGGAAACAAACTACAGGTTTTTTAAATTTAAGTTCGTATATATTACTATATAACGCAGTATCCAGTCCTAAGAACTGCTCAAAGCCCTTTATTCTTTACTTCCCTGTCAGACTTGTTCAATCGAACACCATCTCGACTTCCCTGGGAAGCATCCAGCCATGTTGCAATTAATGCTTGAAAGCTGCTCGTACAAATATCAACCACTGTCTATAGCCAGTTACTCATTCATACAGCTGAGTGAACTGGAGCAAAACAGAGTGAAAAAACTTGCCCAAGGTTTAACAATACAGCACAGGATTCGAACCCGGGTTCTCTTAGTCGAGAGTCCGATGTTTTACCCTGAGCCACTGGTTTAAAAAGTCATACAGCTGTATGTGGCTGTGCTTGTGAATATTATACGGGGAATAGTTTTTCTCAAACATTATTGTCATAAAATATTATTACATATGAATATTTGACAGGGGCAGGACGAGTATGGTGTAATGTACATATAAGATGACACTAACACTCATATGATAAGCCGTCATCTTATAGTATTGGCTTGAACATTGAGCTCATCTCTGACGGGTCAAAATACTGACATTTTAGCATGTGTTGAGAAAAATCTGAATTCCTTAATTAATGAACAGACTCCCCAAAAACATGCAGAGTTGATATATCTAACATAAAAGTTAATACCTGTGTATCAACTAACCTCAATAAGTCCGCTGAGCAGAGCATAGCTGATCATTGCGGCTACTGCAATGACTCCGGCAATGAACATGTTGCGTTTCTTGTGAGGGAACTCTGTCAGTACCTCTGTCTGCTTCGACCTCTCATCGTTCTTCTTCCTCAGTGTGTCAGCCTCTGCAACAATTGGACAGAAGGTGCTGGAAAACAGAGAATTGTTTTTAGGAACATGTTTACATTTATTTAATATTCATTAAGTCTAGTAATCCAGTAACTAACCTGATGGTTTATTAATTTGGAGTGTTCTTCTCGACCTCTGTTAGCCAGTGTGTATCTGATTTTTCCATTTGCCTGAATGAGATGTGTGTCTGCCCCTGGCATAGATACCAGAAAGAAGGGATCGCTGACATTACAGTCTACCTTGTAAAACACACACCATGTGGGGGGGGGGCATTAACACAATCATTAACGTTCAAAAAGTGTGGCAGGTTAACCATAAACATTTCTAATAAGTAATGCAGTAATGATTGTGAAATATAAAACGCTGCAGAAATATGCATTACATAAATCTCCCCACAATGTGACGTCGTAATCCATTGTGAGTTAATGGAAGTGTTAAAAATGTAAAAGCCACCGTATGTCAAAGGATACTATTTCTATGATACACAGGCAAAAGTACCAAGAACAAAAAGAACGTTAGTGAAATACCTCCTGGTGTGCAAGTGTGCAACTATTTATCCAAGGCTAGCACACCACAAATTTCCCAATTACAGGCTAATGACAATAATGTGAGAAATGGTGATCAGCAACAAAAAAGCAGTTATCCACCAGATGGCAGGTGATATCGGGCCTGCTTGCTAGAACAAGTCAGTCATGCATGCATGTACAAATAATACGTAAGATATCTACTGCCACTTAAATGCCTGTTCTGTTCATGGATTTAGAAGGACATTTACCGAAATATAAAGGGAAATATAATGTTTGGGTGATAGCAATTAATCGATCTGAGGCTGAGCCAGAAGGAAAATTACAGAAGCCAACACTGATAACAACAGCCAACAGGCAACAGTGTGATGTAAGGCTTATTTCAAGACGATGGATTATATTATATTTTATATATGAACATTTTTCAGGACGGATGCAATCTTGTGAGAATAGTACGGCTTTTATTTTATATAACCAGTCAAGGTGTATTAGTGCCTGCGGAGGGAGGAGGTGCGTCGCGTCCAGAATATTCAGAACAGGTCAAAATTCGTGGTACTTAATTACAGAAATCTTAGTTCTAACCTGGTGTATGTTACTTTGTTTCCACAGCATTTAACACACATATAAGAGAGTTAGAATAAGACTTCATTACGGACGGATTTCTATCAGCTACTGCTATGTACCTCGCATATTGCCCACCCTGGAAATGTTTTGTTATTGTTATTAATGTTACGCGTATACATTTATACCTATATAAAACAATACATGCAAGGCTGTAATTACACTGCCGGTGAATTTGTTAGTTTTCATCAGTTGGAAACCAGAATTGTCAACAATTGTCTAGCTATATTTTCTATCAATAAATGTTATTGAAATACTCAAACCTTTGCATCTATCTAGTTACAGTTTATTTCTTGCAGTACACTGTAGGCTCAATACTTCGTAAATATAGTACTTATACAGCTGACATGACATAGGCACACAGCAATATTCACAGTTGATTATCCCATCAATCCATGGAACGGTAATATATAGATATTCACACCATACTGCAAACATTCTGCAGGCAAAGCAATACTCATAATTTTTTTAGGTGTTTCATCACGTCATGCATATGCTACAATAATATGTCAATAAATTACTGAAACGAATCCCGTGTTTGCGTGAACAATGTATTGCATCAGTCTGAGACAAGGTGTTCTGGTCAAGTTAATCTGCTATAAAGTGTCACAGGTAGGTTAAAATTATTGATCCTTCGAGTGCAGCATATATAGGGAACAGTTTTCTTTTTAGTTCTTTTTAAAGTGTGGTTGCTCTAATAATAAGACACATTATTTAGACACTGAAATCCAAAGTACAAACTCTGTTCAGTAGTGTTTACAACAGTATAGTTAAACAATTACAAGAACTAAATATAATAAAAGTACAAGTAAAATCATGAATTCGTATAGCTAAATCATTGTTGTACGAAAATTGAACTAGAGAAACTATAATTAATCAGATATGCCATTGTTGTAATTTATAATATTATGATATGTAAATGTAGTCAAAAAATATGTGTGTATATATATATATATATATATATACACACACATATATATACACACATATATATATATATATATATATATACATACATATATTTGGTTGCATATAAAATACGTATGTAGGCAATTGCAGAAACAAAATGACTACAGCAATACAATATTTGTGTCAATTGTAATTAATAATAAATAAATATATATGGACTAGTAAACTATTAATTAATAAATAGTAAAACATATAGGCAAGTTGAGCTAAATAAACATAAAAGGGTGAAATGTGTAGAAAAAATAGACATTACAAGCAATCTTGAAATAATGTTCTAGCACAAGATATGTGAGACAGACTTCTGTTATGTGTGACATCTATGACTTTCAGCAGTCCTAGGTTGCTGAAACAATTCAAATTTTCTTCCCGTATCTCTCGCATCACGTTTCCTTATATATCTTTCAGATGTGCTAAAAACATTTCTTCATATTGCGATATAATGATGATAATTTGTACTAAAAACAAATGAAAAGGCTAATCTTATTTATGTCGTGCCAATGGAGTAATTGTTTACCGCAAACCCTGTAGGCCCGGTGACGCATGGTGCCACCTGGCGATCATAGCCTGAAACTGACTTATAAAGTCTCCCATTCTTTTAGCTCAACCCAAGTACGTATATTCTTCCTCAACCTGCTGCCAAACGGGTTGCTGAGGATGTAGATAAATCACAATATGTTTTATACTAAATTTGTTACAGCAAGTAATAAACATCGTAAAAGATCCTGGACAAACACTGTCATAGATGCAGCATTTTGGAAATTGTTGAAAACTGGCTATCTGGATATTTGTGTGGTAGGGCACATATCTGGTGGGGAGAATTGTAGTTATTCATATATTAAAACACACACATACCTTCTGGGGACAAGGGGAAGTAGTTATCAAGGATTCGCTGGCAGTGATTCCACAAGTTGGTACACCCCTTAAGGTGGTTCCGCAGAATGGTGACAGGAAAGGGCACCTTTAGCAGCGGAGCAAGGGCACCAAACACGAGGGCATCTAGTGACGATGGCCTGCAAAATATACCACATCAACTGTAAACTAATAACGCCGTAATCTAACATCCACACAAGTTTGGGTTGAAGGAAATATCAGTGCTCATTCACAACAAAATGTAAACTGTGATATATGGATTAAATTTTTGTTTGTTTTATGTAGTATAAATTTTATTTTTATATATTCATAATGTAAATTTATTGCAGATTACCCAAAAAACGAAAACAAATGTGCATAACTATATACAGTGTACCCATACTTTAGAATTGTGGGCATTCTCTATTCAATGTTAGATGTATGGATTTTATATATACACTAATGTCACAAACTGCCCGTGACATTTCATAAATACAGAAGGACTTTAAATCTCAAATAGAACATATTTGGGCCACTCCCTCTAGTGTGGGAAAGAATAGCTATACACCAAGTCATATCATCTGGTTTTGATAAACTTACGTGCTTCCAAAGAAATAGTTGTTTTCTCCCAACTTAATTGAGAGCAGATTCATGCATTCCTTGGCTTCTTTGTACAACTGAAACAATGAATGTACCAGTGCAAAAATAACAGTGACTCTCTAGCTACAAATTGCCTAAGATCAAACTCATAGAGACCCAACATAAAACATACAGCACAGCATACCTACCTTGTGATTCAGAAAACCTCACCACAGACAAGGAGCATTCCTACATTTCAAGTAGATTAATATATTGCAAGACAAACATTATCTGGAGCTACAAGAAGTTGACTGTTTACTGATTTGACCTGCATCTTCTCCAAACTTATCTGCAGTTACAACAAAATAATCATGTTTATCTGCAGCCAAGCATATTTTTTTGCCATTATGCACATGTATTTATGTTTATACCAAATTCAAACAGATATGATGTTGTAGCAAATTTATCTGGTGTCACATCAAGGTTATCTTCTGAACAAAACACTGAGGTGACAAATGAAAGAGGAGCAGCAATGTCCACACCTTGTTCTCAAGGTCGGTGTCTGACATTAACTCGTGACCCTTGCAGAAGCGCGCACGATTTTCTGTTGCCCTCTGACGGGCAGATGGCAGGTAGAGTTTGAGCAGGAAGGGCAACGCCTTGACGTACCAGGGTCGTGTGAGGTCAACATATGTTTTTGTCTCCACCCACCACATGTAGTCCTGGCAACAGTTACACACTTACATCAACAGTCCTGGCAACAGTACACATTTACATCAACAGTCCTGGCAACACTTACACACCTACATCAACAGTCTTGGCAACACTTACCCACTTAAATCAACAATCCTGGCAACAGTTACACATTTACATTAACAGCTTGTTGTTGTCAATATCAGATAGGTAAGATCTTTTATGAACTCAGTTTGCCTCAAGGGAGTTTGAGATTAGCAAATCATTGAATTGTGGAAGGACAGTTCAGTGATTACCATATCATGCCCTACAGATGCAAACCCCCGTTTTATAGAGGTAAACACGGTTTTAATTTTTTTATTTTAAATTGGAGCTGATTGGGGACTGGACACAAGAATAATATTCTAAAGATGGATGACAGTTGTAGCTTCCGACTGTTGAATACTAGGAAAATAAGGTCATATAAAATTATATCTTGTGTTATTGCTTTCTTATCTTAAATGTCCGATTTAATATTGAGTTTACCACACTATCATAGAAATATAGCGATTTACGTAGTGCAGATAATAGATACGGTTTTAGGCTGTATGTGTCTTTTATGGGATTTGCATTTTACATTGCTGTACGTTGTGGTTTTGATAAGCACTTATATCAGACAAGTTGTCTAAATGCACATAATCGTAACACATTGCCCCAAACAGGTTGTACTGCGCAATAATGGCACTCTTCATTTTTAGTCAAGATCGCCAAACACAAGTACTTGCCGCTAATGCCATGGCAACCACCATAATAATCGATTAAAATTCCATGATCATTGTCACCGGCAAAGTGTTCCATTGCTTCTGCTTGTAATAATCCTTCGGACAATATAACTGAAATACGTTATTTTGGAAACAGTTCTATTATTACAACCAAAAACAAAACAAAGTTCTATATGCTAACATGGAGAATATGGTCTTCCTGCCCCCAGCCTCATTTTTGCACGCGAGACTTACACACCCTATGTCAACACTTACCAGCGCGGGCATTAGTTTGTCCTCAATGAGGGCAGCAAATGCAAGAATGTCAGCGCTCTGCCTGCCTGTGAGACTGTAGTCTGTGCCCCATCGCTGAAATATCACACATCAACAATTTGGTAAGTTACATTTTAGCTGTGTTATATTTTGCAAAGACAGTTAACAATTGTGGTCATATAACATTCTATCAAATACTGAATTGATATCTAACTGGAATTATATATATATATATATATATATATATATATATATATATATATATATATATATATATATATATATATATATATAAGTAACATTTAGAAACAAACATGCTAAAACACTACCTATGATATGCAAATATTGCTTCAATTATTGTATTTATAATTAGCAATTTTATTGCCAAACAATCTAGTGTTGAAAACATTAATAATTTTTTCAAGATTAATTGTCACAAACTCACAAGCCTATGTCACGATATTAACCCTGGAAGATCGCCATACTGCAATTTCAAGACAAGGCCATCGACTTCCAGGAATCCCAATGTTAGCAAATCGACCATTCTCATGAACCGGTGAATGACATTGTGTATTCAGCTAACTACGCCTTCTTCCCAAATAAACTGGAACTTGTTGGAACATGACATAATTGGCCAAACTTATAATCAGAGTTTTACAAGAGGGTACTGGAATTTATGTAATCAAGTTGATCGTACCTGTTTTCGAAGGCAACTGAAGATATGTGACACTCCTGTGACAGTCTTGCCATCACTGTCAAGGACGGGAAGTTCCCCTGAGGGTGACCTCCATGGATTGTTGGTCTTCACAAACTTTATGGGAACTGTTGAAAATCTGCAGTAGGCCTGAAAACAAAGTTATTATAAATTAGTGTACAGCGTTGTGAGTGCATCATGTTTGAGAAAAAAAATATGTGAGCGATAAATTGCTTGCTTAAGTTTACATATTTATTTGTTTGTTTATTATCTGCCAGTGTTGCTTAATGTTTTATGGCTAACAACACTTGATGCATAGCTGTATGACATCATAAGAATCCCATTTAGCAATAACTTTGCTGATAAGCAAGTTGATTAACAGCAAGACTAAATCTGCAGATCTGGTGAAGTGAGCAATTGTAGCAACCAACCAAGTGATAAACGTCCTCCCTTGATGAGCAAATAGCACAAACGACAGGGAACGAGAGCAATCGCTCGCCTCAAACATGGACCTGGATTCCTGGTGTGTGTGTGTGTGTGTGTGTGTGTGTGTGTGTGTGTGTGTGTGTGTGTGTGTGTGTGTGTGTGTGTGTGTGTGTGTGTGTGTGTGTGTGTGTGTGTGTGTGTGTGTGTGTGTGTGTGTGTGTGACTGTGGACTGTGTGTGCGTGCGTGCATGTGGGTAGAATACAAAACAAGTATCCATAAGCCAACAACGCATCATTTACATCAAGACTGATATGATAAACAAGCCGAAAACATCATCGGCCGAAATCACCAGTAACCCGATTGTCAGAATCTCGGACAAGGACAACAAAGTGTGACATTGTCTGGTAGTTTACTATTCTAAAGCCGACAGCTTGCAATTCTAGATCGGCAGATATACTCACCATCACGGATAGGCATTTGTGGTCAACGGACGGGATCCCCCAATCGCCGTCCCAGATCCGTAGTTGCATGTTTGCGTTATCGCCGTCCGCCATCGTAACTTTTTAGTAGTCACTGAAGCCGATGGACCACATGCCCCAAATGTAATTGAAACCGTTTTGCATGTAGGTCACACTAATATTATTACACGCAAATGGTTCTTTAATTTGCCTGGTTTCGTGACAGTTATCATGTGTGCTCTGAACGCGAATTTTAGGCTAGTGTAAACATCAATATTTTCGTAAATATAATTAAACTGTGCTTGATTTGTGCTCATTGATAGTTACATCTTGCACTATATCAACAATGCGGATGCGTCCAAAATATGCAAAAACCCGATACTTACGATGTTTGCGGTTTCTTATAAACTGTACTTTGGAATTGCCATACTGTTGGTGGCAATCATTTATACAAAATGGACACAAGACAGAACGCTTCCAGCTCAAGTTATTGCGGCTTGGCAGTCGCGTATAAAACTGCCACTAAAACCATTTTCAAGAGTTACAGTAGGGTAGGTGTTTCACTGAGCGATAATATGACAGTCCATGACAGTTCCGCGTCGAGGCACTGGCCACGTGGAACTGTTTATGTTTGAGGTGTCACGTATTCTCGGATGGATTACACAAAATATGCAGTACAGTCAGTATAAACACACTATCAGACCAAACCCCAAACGTTGACACTCATGGAGGCAGCAGGGAAATGTTCAAAATATCAATCCAAATTAATTAACAAAAAAATGTTTCACAACATATTCATAAGTGTGCTCGCATCAGTGTTAGGTCTTAGCCTTAGGAATGACTATATATAGTGGCAGGGTCGATTATGATTACAGTCGTAATAAATTGTAAATGATTACACTCAGAGTTGTAATCATAACCGTAATAAAGTTTTCCTAATTAATTGTAATATATATATATATATATATATATATATATTAAACAGTGATTAACCATGTCAGTTTGATTCCAGTAAATTAATACAACCATGAATATGAACCATATATAAATCAATTATCATAGATACTCAGATGCACTGGTCAGTATAATCCCAGACAATGGAGTGACAATTAAGGGCCATGGCTAATTGCAATTAACTTTTATTGGTTTCTTACTGCTAGTGTTCACACAGATAGCATTGTAGAAATCCTTCTATAGGATTTTATCATTATTCTGTATTTGCAGTAATGTCAGCCTGTAGCTACCCTTATAATTATACGATGGACCATATTCCCTAGACAGTATAATCACTAACCAGCCTGTGGTTGACAGAGAAGCTCTGACTGGCATTACTTTGTTAATTCCCTACTGAGACTTCTGACCCTAGTCATTCTATCACTCTATGACTATGAACTATTCTGTAGTCAGTTTGACTGATCACATCTAGATATGTTTCCTCAATATATACTCACACACACACGCGCGTGCGCACATGTGTGTGTGTGTGACTGTGTGTGTATACACTACATATAGATACCTATATATACACATATATAAATCAATTATCACGTGTGTGTGGTGTGTGTGTGGTGTGGTGTGGTATGTGTGATTACGATCCCACACACACACACATTGTTCTTGGAATTTATTTACTCGTATGTTTCATCATTACGAATGGTGATCTACTAAAATAATAAATTGTAATTTAATGGCAATGCATTAAATTCATGGCAAATTCTAACAAATAGATGACTGAAATGCAGAACAAATTTTAGGTTGGCAATGTTTGAAAAAACATTTCCCACCATAACATTTGGACATGCACAATAAAATATTGCTAATACTGCTCAGAGATGTGGCGTTGTTGCGGTCTTTATACGTATTCAAATAACTTCCTTAGTTCCATGTTCGCTTCCCCTAGAATTTGTTTTCATCTTGCTATGTCTGTCATGTAATAACTCTAATGTTTGTTTTATGTACTTCCTGTTCTAGCATCAACGCAAATTGCGATTGTAAGCACCATTTCGCACACACACACAACCACACAGTGTCACAATATACACAGCATTACATGCAGTGTCACACACACATACGCATGCACGCACACATATACATACGCACATACAAACATATAGGTACCTATATATACACATATATAAATCAATTATCACGTGTGTGTGTGTGTGGCGTGGTGTGTGGTGTGGTGTGGTGTGGTGTGGTGTGGTGTGGTGTGGTGTGGTGTGGTGTGGTGTTGTGTGGTGTGGTGTGGTGTGGTGTGGTGTGGTGTGGTGTGGTGTGGTGTGGTGTGGTGTGGTGGTGTGGTGTGTGTGTGAGTGAGTGAGTGAGTGATTATGATCCCACACACACACACATTGTTCTTGGAATTTAATTACTCGTATGTTTCATCTTTACAAATGGTGATCTACTAAAATAATAAATTGTAATTTAATGGCAATGCATTAAATTCATGGCAAATTCTAACAGATAGATGACTGAAATGCAGAACAAATTTTAGGTTGGCAATGTTTGAAAAAACATTTCCCACCATAACATTTGGACATGCACAATAAAATATTGCTAATACTGCTCAGAGCTGTGGCGTTGTTGCGGTCTTTATATCGTATTCAAATAACTTCCTTTATTTCCATGTTCGCTTCCCCTAGAATTTGTTTTCATCTTGCTACGTCTGTCATGTAATAACTGTAATGTTTGTTTTATGTACTTCCTGTTCTAGCATCAACGCAAATATTGACTTGATTGTGGAAGGCACCGAGTTGTTGTCGTTACTGGGTGTCACACCTGCAAAAGCTGCTGACCATGCCCAGCTTGATTCTCTAAGTCACCTCCAGGAGGCGTTTATGTGGAGCTTCTCGAGAGGCGGTGCAGCGGAGAGACCATTCAACGATGCACAGCTCTTTGCGACTGTAGTCGACACTGCATCGAACTTGAATAAAGCAGAGGTGATTAGGAAGTTTAGAATAAAATATGATTTTTATGTGCGTATGTATATGTGTGCGTGCATGCGTATGTGTGTGTGACACTGCATGTAATGCTGTGTATATGTGTGACACTGTGTGTGTGTGTGTGTGTGTGTGTGTGTGTGTGTGTGTGTGTGTGTGTGTGTATGTGTGTATGTGTGTATGTGTGCATGATTGATTGCATGCATGCTTACGTGAGTGCCTACTCTGAGAGTTATGTGTGCAAATTTGTGTGCACTTACAGTTGCCATTGTGAGCAAATTCTCATTATTAATTATTATTAATTATTACCATATACAGCTGTACAAAATTATAAAATAAAAAACCACTAAAGTATAGTGTGTACTGTGTATATGTTGTTTGAACAGGTTTATTTATAAGTAATTATGTAAAATGTGCTGTTGTTTTACAACATAAATGCTTTTAATGTTTAATGTGTTAATTATAGCAATGACATGACATGTAATAGAATAATAATTATTTGTGTCATTATTGGCTTGTTTCTTGCAGTGGTTTATTGGAGGAAATGCAGCTTTGATTGCTCAGAAGATAGTAACAACATTCCCAGACACTGCAGTAAGTGACCTACACAGTACATACCTGGAAAATACAGATGGGTGGCCATTTTGTCAAATATAACATACAAATGAATTATGCACAATGCAGACATTACTGATACAAACCCCTTTGCAAGTGATAATCCCAGACACTAGATTAGCCTGCCTACTTCCCCTGGCAGGTCTGTTCCATACTGTATATGGAAATGGAAGTTAGCTGAACCAGATACATAATTATTTCACCAGTGTGAAGAGTCAGACATTTATTAGCCTTGTGAGAGGCGCAGAGAGGCACATCCGCCTGGCACATCGGTGGCCAGTTCAATACCCGGTCACAGCAGGCATGGTATGTTTGCTGTTAAACCTGGCTCTCAACATCCTATTTAAATTTGTGTCATAAAAGAACCACTAAGGACAACAAGCACCCTGGCAGTACCCACCCGGACACGCTCAGTGCCTGGATTGAAAGGTTGGCAATATTTACAGAGTTATTTGGAAATTTTGACGATGAAACCGATGAGTTATATTGCACCAGCACACTAAAT
Source organism: Ridgeia piscesae (assembly GCA_025642075.2). Classification (NCBI taxonomy): domain Eukaryota; kingdom Metazoa; phylum Annelida; class Polychaeta; order Sabellida; family Siboglinidae; genus Ridgeia; species Ridgeia piscesae. Next base: position 39,141 of record JAODUO010001638.1, on the reverse strand, counting down.
ATAATAATGTAATAATTTTATTTATAAAGCACCGTATATCCATAGATAATTCCACTCAGAGGCGCATAAAATACAGCACTGGTAAAATATGAATATGGGGGTATATAAAATGTTATAAATTATACTTACGTTATAAATTATGCTTACAGTTACATGGTAAAAATAAAATGTAACATGATAATAATAAATAAATAGATACATTAAAAAAGCTTTAAAATATCATGTTGCTACAATAAATGAATAGAAAATATTACATAATAAATGAATAATAAAATAGATAATAAGTAAAATAGATAATAAAGTAACATATTAAAATATTTTTAGAAACTATAATTATGGTTAAGATAAATTCAGTATGTTACACACTACAAGTATTCTATGAATGCGGCCTTAAAAACATTTGTTTTTAAATTAATCGTGAAAAGTTCAGACAGTCACATTGAGGTCATTGTCATTCCAAGAAACTACCAAAGATGAAAAATATATACTTTCCTTTTTTTTATGTTTCAGGTGCAGCTAGTGGGACCTGTGGGTCCTCGACTCAAGGGCCAGATAAGTCGACACATATCCGTCCCCCGGTCCAGTCTGATTGACCGAGATGAGGTCCACCTCATCATGGAGCTGAAGCGAGGGGCCCAGTGGGGTGACACCCTCGCCTCTGTGTCCACCCGTTTCATCACGTCAAACGACCCATCAAACGGCGAGGCGCGACCACTCGAGTCATTTTTTGCGAGTATGCCAGCGTTTGAACCCGATCTCATAGTCCTCTCTGGACTACACATGCTCGATGGACAGACCAGGCAACTGCAGGATGACCGATTGACCGTGTTGACCGCTGGGCTGGACAAGCTACCATGGACGCTGCCCGTTCATCTTGAACTTGCCAGTATGGCAGATGCAGAGTTGATGAAAACCCTTGCTGTTGAGGTAATGTCTTTCTGAGCAATATGCATGTCCTGTGGTTGCACAAAATAGATAGGACATGTTTGCTTTCTTTAATTATTTTCACTGCTGACATGTCCTGTGGTTGCACAAAATAGATAGGACATGTTTGCTTTCTTTAATTATTTTCACTGCTGACATGTCCTGTGGTTGCACAAAAATAGATAGGACATGTTTTCTTTCTTTAATTATTTTCACTGCTGACATGTCCTGTGGTTGCACAAAAGTAGATAGGACATGTTTTCTTTCTTTAATTATTTTCACTGCTGACATGTCCTGTGGTTGCACAAAATAGATAGGACATGTTTTCTTTCTTTAATTATTTTCACTGCTGACATGTCCTGTGGTTGCACAAAAGTAGATAGGACATGTTTTCTTTCTTTAATTATTTTCACTGCTGACATGTCCTGTGGTTGCACAAAAGTAGATAGGACATGTTTTCTTTCTTTAATTATTTTCACTGCTGACATGTCCTGTGGTTGCACAAAAGTAGATAGGACATGTTTTCTTTCTTTAATTATTTTCACTGCTGACATGTCCTGTGGTTGCACAAAAGTAGATAGGACATGTTTTCTTTCTTTAATTATTTTCACTGCTGACATGTCCTGTGGTTGCACAAAAGTAGATAGGACATGTTTTCTTTCTTTAATTATTTTCACTGCTGACATGTCCTGTGGTTGCACAAAAGTAGATAGGACATGTTTTCTTTCTTTAATTATTTTCACTGCTGACATGTCCTGTGGTTGCACAAAAGTAGATAGGACATGTTTTCTTTCTTTAATTATTTTCACTGCTGACATGTCCTGTGGTTGCACAAAAGTAGATAGGACATGTTTTCTTTCTTTAATTATTTTCACTGCTGACATGTCCTGTGGTTGCACAAAAGTAGATAGGACATGTTTTCTTTCTTTAATTATTTTCACTGCTGACATGTCCTGTGGTTGCACAAAAGTAGATAGGACATGTTTTCTTTCTTTAATTATTTTCACTGCTGACATGTCCTGTGGTTGCACAAAAGTAGATAGGACATGTTTTCTTTCTTTAATTATTTTCACTGCTGACATGTCCTGTGGTTGCACAAAAGTAGATAGGACATGTTTTCTTTCTTTAATTATTTTCACTGCTGACATGTCCTGTGGTTGCACAAAAATAGATAGGACATGTTTTCTTTCTTTAATTATTTTCACTGCTGACATGTCCTGTGGTTGCACAAAAGTAGATAGGACATGTTTTCTTTCTTTAATTATTTTCACTGCTGACATGTCCTGTGGTTGCACAAAAATAGATAGGACATGTTTTCTTTCTTTAATTATTTTCACTGCTGACATGTCCTGTGGTTGCACAAAAGTAGATAGGACATGTTTTCTTTCTTTAATTATTTTCACTGCTGACATGTCCTGTGGTTGCACAAAAGTAGATAGGACTTGTTTTCTTTCTTTAATTATTTTCACTGCTGACATGTCCTGTGGTTGCACAAAAATAGATAGGACATGTTTTCTTTCTTTAATTATTTTCACTGCTGACATGTCCTGTGGTTGCACAAAAGTAGATAGGACATGTTTTCTTTCTTTAATTATTTTCACTGCTGACATGTCCTGTGGTTGCACAAAAGTAGATAGGACATGTTTTCTTTCTTTAATTATTTTCACTGCTGACATGTCCTGTGGTTGCACAAAAGTAGATAGGACATGTTTTCTTTCTTTAATTATTTTCACTGCTGACATGTCCTGTGGTTGCACAAAAATAGATAGGACATGTTTTCTTTCTTTAATTATTTTCACTGCTGACATGTCCTGTGGTTGCACAAAAGTAGATAGGACATGTTTTCTTTCTTTAATTATTTTCACTGCTGACATGTCCTGTGGTTGCAAAAAAATAGATAGGACATGTTTTCTTTCTTTAATTATTTTCACTGCTGACATGTCCTGTGGTTGCACAAAAGTAGATAGGACATGTTTTCTTTCTTTAATTATTTTCACTGCTGACATGTCCTGTGGTTGCACAAAAGTAGATAGGACTTGTTTTCTTTCTTTAATTATTTTCACTGCTGACATGTCCTGTGGTTGCACAAAAATAGATAGGACATGTTTTCTTTCTTTAATTATTTTCACTGCTGACATGTCCTGTGGTTGCACAAAAGTAGATAGGACATGTTTTCTTTCTTTAATTATTTTCACTGCTGACATGTCCTGTGGTTGCACAAAAGTAGATAGGACATGTTTTCTTTCTTTAATTATTTTCACTGCTGACATGTCCTGTGGTTGCACAAAAGTAGATAGGACATGTTTTCTTTCTTTAATTATTTTCACTGCTGACATGTCCTGTGGTTGCACAAAAGTAGATAGGACTTGTTTTCTTTCTTTAATTATTTTCACTGCTGACATGTCCTGTGGTTGCACAAAAGTAGATAGGACATGTTTTCTTTCTTTAATTATTTTCACTGCTGACATGTCCTGTGGTTGCACAAAAGTAGATAGGACTTGTTTTCTTTCTTTAATTATTTTCACTGCTGACATGTCCTGTGGTTGCACAAAAGTAGATAGGACATGTTTCTTTCTTTAATTATTTTCACTGCTGACATGTCCTGTGGTTGCACAAAAGTAGATAGGACATGTTTGCTTTCTTTAATTATTTTCACTGCTGACATGTCCTGTGGTTGCACAAAAGTAGATAGGACTTGTTTTCTTTCTTTAATTATTTTCACTGCTGACATGTCCTGTGGTTGCACAAAAGTAGATAGGACTTGTTTTCTTTCTTTAATTATTTTCACTGCTGACATGTCCTGTGGTTGCACAAAAGTAGATAGGACTTGTTTTCTTTCTTTAATTATTTTCACTGCTGACATGTCCTGTGGTTGCACAAAAGTAGATAGGACTTGTTTTCTTTCTTTAATTATTTTCACTGCTGACATGTCCTGTGGTTGCACAAAAGTAGATAGGACTTGTTTTCTTTCTTTAATTATTTTCACTGCTGACATGTCCTGTGGTTGCACAAAAGTAGATAGGACTTGTTTTCTTTCTTTAATTATTTTCACTGCTGACATGTCCTGTGGTTGCACAAAAGTAGATAGGACTTGTTTTCTTTCTTTAATTATTTTCACTGCTGACATGTCCTGTGGTTGCACAAAAGTAGATAGGACTTGTTTTCTTTCTTTAATTATTTTCACTGCTGACATGTCCTGTGGTTGCACAAAAATAGATAGGACATGTTTTCTTTCTTTAATTATTTTCACTGCTGACATGTCCTGTGGTTGCACAAAAGTAGATAGGACATGTTTTCTTTCTTTAATTATTTTCACTGCTGACATGTCCTGTGGTTGCACAAAAGTAGATAGGACTTGTTTTCTTTCTTTAATTATTTTCACTGCTGACATGTCCTGTGGTTGCACAAAAGTAGATAGGACTTGTTTTCTTTCTTTAATTATTTTCACTGCTGACATGTCCTGTGGTTGCACAAAAGTAGATAGGACTTGTTTTCTTTCTTTAATTATTTTCACTGCTGACATGTCCTGTGGTTGCACAAAAGTAGATAGGACATGTTTTCTTTCTTTAATTATTTTCACTGCTGACATGTCCTGTGGTTGCACAAAAGTAGATAGGACTTGTTTTCTTTCTTTAATTATTTTCACTGCTGACATGTCCTGTGGTTGCACAAAAGTAGATAGGACATGTTTGCTTTCTTTAATTATTTTCACTGCTGACATGTCCTGTGGTTGCACAAAAGTAGATAGGACATGTTTGCTTTCTTTAATTATTTTCACTGCTGACATGTCCTGTGGTTGCACAAAAGTAGATAGGACTTGTTTTCTTTCTTTAATTATTTTCACTGCTGACATGTCCTGTGGTTGCACAAAAGTAGATAGGACTTGTTTTCTTTCTTTAATTATTTTCACTGCTGACATGTCCTGTGGTTGCACAAAAGTAGATAGGACATGTTTTCTTTCTTTAATTATTTTCACTGCTGACATGTCCTGTGGTTGCACAAAAGTAGATAGGACTTGTTTTCTTTCTTTAATTATTTTCACTGCTGACATGTCCTGTGGTTGCACAAAAGTAGATAGGACTTGTTTTCTTTCTTTAATTATTTTCACTGCTGACATGTCCTGTGGTTGCACAAAAGTAGATAGGACATGTTTGCTTTCTTTAATTATTTTCACTGCTGACATGTCCTGTGGTTGCACAAAAGTAGATAGGACTTGTTTTCTTTCTTTAATTATTTTCACTGCTGACATGTCCTGTGGTTGCACAAAAGTAGATAGGACTTGTTTTCTTTCTTTAATTATTTTCACTGCTGACATGTCCTGTGGTTGCACAAAAGTAGATAGGACTTGTTTTCTTTCTTTAATTATTTTCACTGCTGACATGTCCTGTGGTTGCACAAAAGTAGATAGGACTTGTTTTCTTTCTTTAATTATTTTCACTGCTGACATGTCCTGTGGTTGCACAAAAGTAGATAGGACTTGTTTTCTTTCTTTAATTATTTTCACTGCTGACATGTCCTGTGGTTGCACAAAATAGATAGGACTTGTTTTCTTTCTTTAATTATTTTCACTGCTGACATGTCCTGTGGTTGCACAAAAGTAGATAGGACTTGTTTTCTTTCTTTAATTATTTTCACTGCTGACATGTCCTGTGGTTGCACAAAAGTAGATAGGACATGTTTGCTTTCTTTAATTATTTTCACTGCTGACATGTCCTGTGGTTGCACAAAAGTAGATAGGACTTGTTTTCTTTCTTTAATTATTTTCACTGCTGACATGTCCTGTGGTTGCACAAAAGTAGATAGGACTTGTTTTCTTTCTTTAATTATTTTCACTGCTGACATGTCCTGTGGTTGCACAAAAGTAGATAGGACTTGTTTTCTTTCTTTAATTATTTTCACTGCTGACATGTCCTGTGGTTGCACAAAAGTAGATAGGACTTGTTTTCTTTCTTTAATTATTTTCACTGCTGACATGTCCTGTGGTTGCACAAAAGTAGATAGGACTTGTTTTCTTTCTTTAATTATTTTCACTGCTGACATGTCCTGTGGTTGCACAAAAGTAGATAGGACATGTTTTCTTTCTTTAATTATTTTCACTGCTGACATGTCCTGTGGTTGCACAAAAGTAGATAGGACATGTTTTCTTTCTTTAATTATTTTCACTGCTGACATGTCCTGTGGTTGCACAAAAGTAGATAGGACATGTTTTCTTTCTTTAATTATTTTCACTGCTGACATGTCCTGTGGTTGCACAAAAGTAGATAGGACATGTTTTCTTTCTTTAATTATTTTCACTGCTGACATGTCCTGTGGTTGCACAAAATAGATAGGACATGTTTTCTTTCTTTAATTATTTTCACTGCTGACATGTCCTGTGGTTGCACAAAAGTAGATAGGACATGTTTTCTTTCTTTAATTATTTTCACTGCTGACATGTCCTGTGGTTGCACAAAAGTAGATAGGACATGTTTTCTTTCTTTAATTATTTTCACTGCTGACATGTCCTGTGGTTGCACAAAAGTAGATAGGACTTGTTTTCTTTCTTTAATTATTTTCACTGCTGACATGTCCTGTGGTTGCACAAAAGTAGATAGGACTTGTTTTCTTTCTTTAATTATTTTCACTGCTGACATGTCCTGTGGTTGCACAAAAGTAGATAGGACATGTTTTCTTTCTTTAATTATTTTCACTGCTGACATGTCCTGTGGTTGCACAAAAGTAGATAGGACTTGTTTTCTTTCTTTAATTATTTTCACTGCTGACATGTCCTGTGGTTGCACAAAAGTAGATAGGACTTGTTTTCTTTCTTTAATTATTTTCACTGCTGACATGTCCTGTGGTTGCACAAAAGTAGATAGGACTTGTTTTCTTTCTTTAATTATTTTCACTGCTGACATGTCCTGTGGTTGCACAAAAGTAGATAGGACTTGTTTTCTTTCTTTAATTATTTTCACTGCTGACATGTCCTGTGGTTGCACAAAATAGATAGGACTTGTTTTCTTTCTTTAATTATTTTCACTGCTGACATGTCCTGTGGTTGCACAAAAGTAGATAGGACTTGTTTTCTTTCTTTAATTATTTTCACTGCTGACATGTCCTGTGGTTGCACAAAAGTAGATAGGACATGTTTTCTTTCTTTAATTATTTTCACTGCTGACATGTCCTGTGGTTGCACAAAAGTAGATAGGACATGTTTTCTTTCTTTAATTATTTTCACTGCTGACATGTCCTGTGGTTGCACAAAAGTAGATAGGACATGTTTTCTTTCTTTAATTATTTTCACTGCTGACATGTCCTGTGGTTGCACAAAAGTAGATAGGACATGTTTTCTTTCTTTAATTATTTTCACTGCTGACATGTCCTGTGGTTGCACAAAAGTAGATAGGACTTGTTTTCTTTCTTTAATTATTTTCACTGCTGACATGTCCTGTGGTTGCACAAAAGTAGATAGGACATGTTTTCTTTCTTTAATTATTTTCACTGCTGACATGTCCTGTGGTTGCACAAAAGTAGATAGGACTTGTTTTCTTTCTTTAATTATTTTCACTGCTGACATGTCCTGTGGTTGCACAAAAGTAGATAGGACATGTTTGCTTTCTTTAATTATTTTCACTGCTGACATGTCCTGTGGTTGCACAAAAGTAGATAGGACATGTTTGCTTTCTTTAATTATTTTCACTGCTGACATGTCCTGTGGTTGCACAAAAGTAGATAGGACTTGTTTTCTTTCTTTAATTATTTTCACTGCTGACATGTCCTGTGGTTGCACAAAAGTAGATAGGACTTGTTTTCTTTCTTTAATTATTTTCACTGCTGACATGTCCTGTGGTTGCACAAAAGTAGATAGGACATGTTTTCTTTCTTTAATTATTTTCACTGCTGACATGTCCTGTGGTTGCACAAAAGTAGATAGGACTTGTTTTCTTTCTTTAATTATTTTCACTGCTGACATGTCCTGTGGTTGCACAAAAGTAGATAGGACTTGTTTTCTTTCTTTAATTATTTTCACTGCTGACATGTCCTGTGGTTGCACAAAAGTAGATAGGACATGTTTCTTTCTTTAATTATTTTCACTGCTGACATGTCCTGTGGTTGCACAAAAGTAGATAGGACTTGTTTTCTTTCTTTAATTATTTTCACTGCTGACATGTCCTGTGGTTGCACAAAAGTAGATAGGACTTGTTTTCTTTCTTTAATTATTTTCACTGCTGACATGTCCTGTGGTTGCACAAAAGTAGATAGGACTTGTTTTCTTTCTTTAATTATTTTCACTGCTGACATGTCCTGTGGTTGCACAAAAGTAGATAGGACTTGTTTTCTTTCTTTAATTATTTTCACTGCTGACATGTCCTGTGGTTGCACAAAAGTAGATAGGACTTGTTTTCTTTCTTTAATTATTTTCACTGCTGACATGTCCTGTGGTTGCACAAAAGTAGATAGGACTTGTTTTCTTTCTTTAATTATTTCACTGCTGACATGTCCTGTGGTTGCACAAAAGTAGATGGGACATGTTTGCTTTCTTTAATTATTTTCACTGCTGACATGTCCTGTGGTTGCACAAAAGTAGATAGGACTTGTTTTCTTTCTTTAATTATTTTCACTGCTGACATGTCCTGTGGTTGCACAAAAGTAGATAGGACTTGTTTTCTTTCTTTAATTATTTTCACTGCTGACATGTCCTGTGGTTGCACAAAAGTAGATAGGACTTGTTTTCTTTCTTTAATTATTTTCACTGCTGACATGTCCTGTGGTTGCACAAAAGTAGATAGGACTTGTTTTCTTTCTTTAATTATTTTCACTGCTGACATGTCCTGTGGTTGCACAAAAGTAGATAGGACTTGTTTTCTTTCTTTAATTATTTTCACTGCTGACATGTCCTGTGGTTGCACAAAATAGATAGGACATGTTTGCTTTCTTTAATTATTTTCACTGCTGACATGTCCTGTGGTTGCACAAAAGTAGATAGGACATGTTTTCTTTCTTTAATTATTTTCACTGCTGACATGTCCTGTGGTTGCACAAAAGTAGATAGGACATGTTTTCTTTCTTTAATTATTTTCACTGCTGACATGTCCTGTGGTTGCACAAAAGTAGATAGGACATGTTTTCTTTCTTTAATTATTTTCACTGCTGACATGTCCTGTGGTTGCACAAAAGTAGATAGGACATGTTTTCTTTCTTTAATTATTTTCACTGCTGACATGTCCTGTGGTTGCACAAAAGTAGATAGGACATGTTTTCTTTCTTTAATTATTTTCACTGCTGACATGTCCTGTGGTTGCACAAAAGTAGATAGGACATGTTTTCTTTCTTTAATTATTTTCACTGCTGACATGTCCTGTGGTTGCACAAAAGTAGATAGGACATGTTTTCTTTCTTTAATTATTTTCACTGCTGACATGTCCTGTGGTTGCACAAAAGTAGATAGGACTTGTTTTCTTTCTTTAATTATTTTCACTGCTGACATGTCCTGTGGTTGCACAAAAGTAGATAGGACATGTTTTCTTTCTTTAATTATTTTCACTGCTGACATGTCCTGTGGTTGCACAAAAGTAGATAGGACTTGTTTTCTTTCTTTAATTATTTCACTGCTGACATGTCCTGTGGTTGCACAAAAGTAGATAGGACTTGTTTTCTTTCTTTAATTATTTCACTGCTGACATGTCCTGTGGTTGCACAAAAGTAATGGTTGCTTTCTTTAATTATTTTCACTGCTGACATGTCCTGTGGTTGCACAAAAGTAGATAGGACTTGTTTTCTTTCTTTAATTATTTCACTGCTGACATGTCCTGTGGTTGCACAAAAGTAGATAGGACATGTTTTCTTTCTTTAATTATTTTCACTGCTGACATGTCCTGTGGTTGCACAAAAGTAGATAGGACTTGTTTTCTTTCTTTAATTATTTTCACTGCTGACATGTCCTGTGGTTGCACAAAAGTAGATAGGACATGTTTTCTTTCTTTAATTATTTTCACTGCTGACATGTCCTGTGGTTGCACAAAAGTAGATAGGACTTGTTTTCTTTCTTTAATTATTTTCACTGCTGACATGTCCTGTGGTTGCACAAAAGTAGATAGGACATGTTTTCTTTCTTTAATTATTTTCACTGCTGACATGTCCTGTGGTTGCACAAAAGTAGATAGGACATGTTTTCTTTCTTTAATTATTTTCACTGCTGACATGTCCTGTGGTTGCACAAAAGTAGATAGGACATGTTTTCTTTCTTTAATTATTTTCACTGCTGACATGTCCTGTGGTTGCACAAAAGTAGATAGGACATGTTTTCTTTCTTTAATTATTTTCACTGCTGACATGTCCTGTGGTTGCACAAAAGTAGATAGGACATGTTTTCTTTCTTTAATTATTTTCACTGCTGACATGTCCTGTGGTTGCACAAAAGTAGATAGGACATGTTTTCTTTCTTTAATTATTTTCACTGCTGACATGTCCTGTGGTTGCACAAAGGAAATTTGTGAAATTGCAATGTGAGGGGAACAAAATTGCCTCCTTAGTTTCGATTAAACCACCATTCCCTTGATTGAGTCCGGCATTCTACCATGTGACACTGGTCCCATAAATAACATTTATTGTGTGTATATATATATATATATATATATATGTATATATATATATATATATATATATATATATATATATATATATATATAGGCTAAATGCTGCATAGGGAGACCAGTGCATATACGACCGCCTACAGGAGACCGGCCGTATATTTTTATGTAACTGATTTTCCAATTATGTCTAATTGGAACATTGTCTGTAATACAAATACACACCACATACTACAATATTGTTATGATATTGTAATAAATAACATATATACACAAAAATCGGTCTCCTTAAAACCTATATGCTTAGATGCCGCGTACGGGAGACCGGTGTGTAATCGGAAGTTAGTTATTAGTTATACTTATTTGCAGTAGTATATATTTAACGCCGACCTGGTATATCCAAAACCCAATACAATGATAACAATAACAACATAAATATATATGCAGATACACAAATTGACAGCTCCGCATTTAACAAATGTACAACGTATGGCTAGGAGATCCGTCAAATATTTTTTTTATTAATGTGTATATATTTATTAAAATTAATACATATCAAACAAGCATATAGTACACTGAGCACGGAACGCTAACCCCTCAATCAGTATATAGCAAAACTTTTAAACTATAAGCACTTCTCTGCCGGGGTCCCTACGGCGCCTTATGCACAAAAATATATACAAGTGTCTGCAATAAATGTGCAATCAAAATATAAAATAAAGTTTATAATAATTGCATATGTTAATTCCTTTGTATCTAAACTATCTCCACTAACAAGGATAATCATTAAATAAAATGCATTAGTTATGCAATCACACATCAAAACAAGGAGACCGGTCTCCCGTACGTGGTGCTATATGCATAACTGGTCTCCCGTACGCAGCATTTAACCTGATATATATATATATATATATATAGGAATATGTATATATATATATGTATGTATATATATATATATATATATATATATATAATCAGACATGGGGTAAAATACATTTGTATTTGAAAGTATTTAAATATTTAAGTATTTGTATTTAACCTTTAGAAATGAAAAGTATTTGACTTTTTCAAATACTTTCAAATTGGGTTTTTTCAAATACATTGTCAGTATCAACATTTCTGTTTCAAGATCACATGACATTGTAATGACTGCCAAACTGATTACCTTCACTGCAACTTCACCAACAGTGCTAATTACTGATGAAGACACTATTCACTGGATTAACACCTGTTGGTGACCATAGGTCAATATCCCCTTTGTTCTTTAGTCAGGGTCCAAGCTGGCACCAGGCTATTCTGGTTTTCTGGCTGACTTTGAAGTTGAGCTGTTACACTTCCTCACAAGATCCTAGTAGTCATTAGCAGTGTCTCTTCTGAGGGCAACATAGGCATTTTATTATGGACCTCGATCCTGGCTTAACATAACAAACAACATGTTTTGGCCTTCACCTCTGTGGATAGAGGTTTTTGAGTCAGTTGTCACTGTGGTGTAGTTAGCAATAACAATGCTCCCTAGTATTGGTCTGCCTGTCATCATATGAGCAAAACACTAATTATGCTTATAAACTAGATGTCTCAATATATGAGTTGTTTTTCTTTTACCTACACAGTAATACATAATGAAAATGAAAAGTATTTGAAATACTTTCCAATGCATTTGTATTTAAATACATTTGTATTTCAAAGTACCGTATTGTCCCTAATAGACACGCAGTTTGTGAGTGGGAAGACTTGGGTGCGCGTCTATTAATTTCTCAAAAGTGGGACGAATGTGGTCACCCGCTATGTCGGCTTCTAAACAAAGTAGATAACTAATCCGCAACGTGGCGCCACTGAAGTACGCATATGTACAGCGCCTCCAAGTGAATGACCCGAGATAAACTTCTTTTTAAATCAACATTTTTACTGCGTAATGCTTTCAGTACAATCTACGTGTTCTTCAAATTGCTTTAATAATGTTAAATAAATGTAGTAATGTGAACATAGAGTGGATTTACTGCAAGTAAAAGCTGCATTGACCAGGTGCATCAGAAATGGCAAATCAGTGTCGACACACGATATCGATGACAATAACGATGTGTGTGGTCCTGACTAGAACTGTATAGTCTATAGAACCATGAGTCAATAACAGACGCAATTATTCAAATTGTGAACTATCTGATTTATCGAAAGAAGCAAAGCTTATTAATTGAAACACATATGCTTGAATGTGAATTTATATGACAATTACTCTGACTTATTCTTATTATCGAAGTTGGTTGATGCCAGTCGCACTGCGTGCCCGCGGGCCATTCGTCTGGAATGGAATTTTGAAACGGATGACAATCTCAAGTTTGTTTTTACTCAAATTTGTTTGCACAATTTGTTGTAATTGTGTGTCTTGATTGATGCAATAAAATATGCAAGCGGCACCACATTTACGCGAACAGTCGGCGTTTAATCCAACGTAAACTAATCTGCCATTTATTTGATGCACATGATGGCATCTCTCTGATAGTACAATAATATTAAAATAAAAGCCCTCTTTGTGGTAAGCATTGACATTTACCATATATTTACTTACAAACGTCTCCCCAGTAACAGTTCGATTGCCCTACCCACAATTGTTCTTGCGAATAGCATTAGGCTCAGCGCCACCTTTGCTAATAATGTACCGTCTATTCTGTTACATTTTTGCGTCACTCAAATACATGTATATTGATTGTCTCACATCTAAAAAGGGAGTGGGCATCTATTAGGTAGTGTGCGTCTATTAGGGAGAATATGGTATTTGTATTTGAATCCCTCAAGAGTATTATTAAAAATATTTACTGTCTATATATATATATATATATATATATATATATATATATATATATATCGACATGGGGCAAATCATGATGTTTTGAAATATTTAATATTTTTTATATATATATATATATATATATATATATATTTTTTATTTATATATAAATATAATATATATATATATATATATATATATATAAATATATATATAATAAATAAATATATATATAAAATTATATAAATATATATATATATATTATATATAATTATATAGACATAGACAGACATGAATTAACACCCGCCATGTTTCAGGTGTTTCCTCACATCACAAGCCTCGGTCTGAATGAGCAGGAACTGGCGTTTGTATCTCGAGTTCTCGGCTCACCTCACGGCGACCGACTGTTTCGAGACGACGGCCAACCGGAGCTCCCTCTGGTGACAGACACACTCACATGGCTGCTGCAGATGGCCGGCTACTCCGAGTCGAATCGTCGATCGCGTCTGACTCGCATCCATTTTCACTCGCTCTCCTTCCACCTGGTGGCAACAGCAGCAGGCGTTTGGCTCAACAGCGTCGAAGCTGTCGCAGCGGGCGCGTATGCCGCCGGTCGACAAGCGTGTGATCATAAATTTGAACCGGACCAACTCGAGATGAGAATATCACCGGAACTGAAGTTCTACAGTGGCGCCACCACAAGGCAGTTTGATTCGGACGCGCCCGTCTCAGAATTTACGCACAAGGGTTACAGTTTCGCTTTCAGTCCAGTCCTCGTGTGCCTGCACCCAGAGAAGACGGTTGGTCTTGGGGATGCTATATCGGCTACGGGACTACTTTATTCAGAGTTTCGCAGTGATAATACAGAATACGCTCAATCGGGTGATTTGAGTAAGTAGGTGGATGTAGCTGTCACATTTTATTGGGTAATACTCCACAAAACCAGTATTATTATGCAGCTTTGAAAACAGGAAACCAGCCTTCTTTCTGGCTCAATGACCAGTGTATATTTCTGAGGATTAAATAAGGAAAGTTAGCCACCTTGGTTTGACATAAATAGTATATTAAATATACAACTGTGGGAAAACCTAAACCTCTGAAGTCACAAAATTTGAACAAAAAGATCTGGTACTTATGGCATGATAAAACACGTTTCTTAGATTTCATGTATGTGCAGTGTGTACATGTCCATTAGACCACTATATCGCGCTTAGTGCACAGTGTCGATATCCCCATAATTGTTTATGAAATATGACATATACAACTCATGACAGAAGACATGTGGCCTGTGTATCTAGTACCACTACCACAACCACATGTACTGTATAGAGTCTTGTCCAGCATGACTGACCAATACAAGCCTTCATACACAAGCCTGTGATGATTGTTTCGTAAATACTTCAGGTCGATCTGCACAATCCAAGTCCACTGCACAGTTGACAAGATTAGCGAGCAATTGCTTCTTGCAATAATCTGTGCGTTCTAATTACAATTATTGGCACTGAAGTGGTTTATGTGTGCAAATATTACCAAATCATGCACCATGCTCAGTTATTAGCAATGTTGCACAGCGTGTGTGAGTTTGTGCAATATTTCTGGTTTTAGCACAGAATAAGATATGATGCTGTTTGTTAGCACATGGAGTGTTACTTTTTGGTTATGGTATGGTTATGTTGCTTTTGCCTAAATGCACTGGCTAGACTTGCCTTTTTAGAAGCAGAGGGTAGAATATTTCACGCCACACTTGCCAACGTGCACCACCAGCTGTGATTGTCATTAAAAATGTCTTGTGGTTTAACTTTAGCAGGCGTCTTGAGAAGACACTGTAATCAGAAGTTCCTGCAGAAAGATCTGGACAGGAGGCAAACTTTGTGACAAAGTCTCCTTGCATAATCAGGCATGATTATAAATGCATATGGGTTATAGCATGACCTCTAGTGTTGTGTGACAGTGTGACAACTGAGAAATTATCTATCTTCCCTGTGTGTGCCTAATTTCCCAGTAAAAACCTAGTCTGGTTCCCGGAGTAGCCCTGGTTACAGAAATGGAAAAGGTTGATAATTGTCACATCTTACTTTACAGTAATGAGGCGTATTAGTGAAGCGATTGGAGCATTGCGTTCCCAGTCAACAGATTACGGGTTTGAATCCTCTTGCCACCATGTTAACCCTTGGGCAAGTCAGTTCACTCCACATTGCTCTAGTTCACTCAGTGGACTGGTGAATGAATAGGTGTAATGCAGTTATGTCGGCATGGCTGAAAACTCTCTAGAATAAGTTAACAACTCAAAATAGTGTTTGCTTGAGCATGTTCGCCTGGGAATGAAGTACTTAGTCATGCAGACTGCATATCCATTTTATATTAATCATGGGTAGAACGTCGGCATTTATTTTACTAAACAGAGGGACTAGTAAAGTCAAAAGTTTACTAGTCTGCCAAAAGGTTTACTAGTCCGCTAAAATATAAAAACAGTCAAAATTTAAGTCCGTTCCAATTTGTTTTAAAACTAAAAAAATAGTATATGTTGCAACCCCAGTTAAATAACAATGCACCTTTCATAAAGGTGACAAAGAAATAATACCGAAATAACAAAAGAAATTAATAAAAAAGTGAAGATAATGACATGTATTAAAAAACTGCACAATTGAAAAAGAACACTCATTGACCAGTAGTACCACCCTACCATTATGAATTTTCTATAATCATTCTGGAAATTTACCCCACATTACAAAGCTCTACTGGACTGTATTAATGGAAAAAGAACAGTTAATCTTGCAAATAGTCCCCAGTCAAGTTCATAGGTGGTGGCTATGTCATCATTTATCAGTAAAGGAAGCTGCTGTAGCCAGTTGCTCACTGGCAACAACTTATCACCGTTTTAATGACTTTGGATTTAGTTACATCCCCCAGCCTGTGGATGGGTTGGGGTTAGGGTCATTGTGACTACACAGACTTGATTGATTGATGTAGGGTGGGGTGACCTTTACTAGACAAACGGACTAGTTATTAGGCAGGTTTACTAGTCCGCCCTTATCTTTACTAGTGTACGGACTAGTGGGTAGTTCTACCCCTGTTAAGGATATCTTTAAAGCGAGGGTGACAGCTACTTATGTTCCTATCACTGCAACGTACATGTTGAAGGTTTACTGTCTGACAATTTGTGTAGTTATTTTATCAAGCTCGGAACAATGTTTGCAGTTTGAATCTGCCTGCAAAATGTTTAGATGATAAGCAAAACATCCAGCTTCAACACATAATTGATTAGCAGTAATGGGGAGGTTAGCAGAGTTAACCACAGTGCCCCTCGATATTTAACTTTCCAGCGTTCTAGGTAGTAGATTTCCTGTTACAAAAGACTGCTCGGCCAATACTGGACAGAGGTGCAGGCACCCTCCCTTTAAATAGCTCCAGAACAGTTATGGCAAACACTACACAAAAATTTGTTGTATGGGACTTGGAGCTGTTTTGTTTAGTGATGTACATCAATGTATTTAACAATGTATTGGTGCAAACTTTGAGTGCAAAACTGGTGTTGATGACTGAAGTGTCACGAGTTTCATGCAGTGGAAAGAGATTAATTAAAGGAAATTTTTTCTTCTTCCGGTATTGACATTGTCCTTCAGGGATGAATTTCTTGTGTCACGTATCATAAGTTGACAAAGTCAAAAAATAGTGTTTATGTTATTGGTGTGGAGTTGAACATGTAAGGACCCAAAATGGCTGTTATTGTGTCATTGTTCCACACTCTGTATAGGTGGCGCCATTGTTGTCATGCGACTCTTGGTGATACCATAATCACCATGCACCAATATATATACTGCTGAGCTCTTCAGGGACTGTGTGAATTTATGACAATTTGTTAATGATTACAATGGTACTTACTGTCATGTGAAATTATATTCCAGGCACCGTAGAGTTAAATGCAAAATTACTTCACTGAGATTAGCGTCGTTACGAGTGTCTGTGAAATGCTCACTGGGTGTGTGAAATGATTACTTTTTAAGCAACTCTGGTTTGTGGGAGTCTAAGAGTGTGCTTGACTGTTCAGAGAGGGTTGTGTAGTTGACGTCAGGCTGTTGCATTCGAGTAAGGCTGGCGGGAATGTGTGAATGCTTCTTATATTTCATCGTAAAAATGCTCAAGATATAACTAGTGTGTGGCACTTTACAAGGCTTTTTGTCGCCGTAGTATTAAATGTAACCCCCCCCCCCCCGAGTCATTCAGGTTACAGTAACGGGGCAAGGCAGCGTAGTATTTGCACGTAAGACTCATTTGAGTCAATCTGGTTGGAACTTGGAAATGTTCTTGCCATTTCCAACCGTGGAAAATGCTGTTCATTCTTCTTCGCTCATTTCGCTCATCTATATAAATGAGTACTCGGTGGGTCATGTGAACAGTTAGGCTTTGTGCAGTAATTGCTGTGTGGCTGAATGCTTTCCAATGAAGCCGAGATAATATTCCAATATACAGGTCTGCCGGGAGTAAACCATTCAGCACTTTAAACAATCCATATTAGGGAAGTACTACAACGTTTCTGTGATATATCTAGTGCATACTTTCTCTGGAATATATGTGCCGTTAATTTTAAGATACTATCGTATGCAATGGTAATTAATTGTAAGCGTGAAGTATCTTATACGCGTGTGCGTGTGTGTGTGTGGGCATAGGTAATGATATTATGAATACATTGGCATTATAATATAGCAGTGTTCTCCTGAGGAAAATGATTAGCGAGGTGGTAGGGTGGGCTGAGCGAGCACCGAATGTGTGGTGTGCATTATGTGGGTCCGGGGCATGACCACCTAGAACTATTTTTAAAATTACCTTAAAAATTGTACATTTTGAAGGGTATTTTAACCTATACCCTGGGAAAATAGAGAAACATGTCTATAGCAAGAAATACCTATGAGGTGACAATTCTGGCAAATGTTGAGTGATGTGGCCTAGAAAAACAGTGAGGTGGCCCACCTCGCTCATCGTATAGCAGGGGAAACACTGTATAGTAGCAATGGTCATTCTGACAATGTTTGGTTGGCACGGTACAGTGCAATTTTTATTTATTTACACTTGCAAGTGTCACACTGCGTTCACATTGTATCATTTAAATTACAAACCAAGAAACTCAGTCATTCTCCATGACTTATAACAAAGTCTCCTCTCGGTACAATGACTACAAACAATATAAAATTAAGTTACCTGTGTTAAAAATATGTACACATTAAATTCACGCATCGTTCATACATGATATTATACAGGAATGTGTGATATTGCATAATGTATGTCGCGAAAGTAGCTGCACCAATAAAAATGACCAGTATAGTTGTGTTGATATTACGCAGTATACACATTGGACCTCTAGGCTGGGTCTGTAACAAGTTGGGGGGGTGACCAGGGTTGGGTCCAAATATAACTTTTGTTATGGCTATGGATGGTGATAAGTGTCACTGGCTTCCCATCCATCCATTGATGTTAATGTCTGCCCAGTAACTTCACTGTAGGTCAATTTCTCAGCGCTGCCTGCCCCCGATTGACCATACCACAGGTGTGAAAAAAACATTCATAGTCTGACTCTTGAGCCAGGCAGACTATGTGAGGCAGTGCTTTGCTTTTTGTTTGTAAAACAATCTATGTATTTGCAAATAGTTTCAAATGCAGATCAAATATCAAATTCATGCACTTGTGTGATTTTCAATTGAAATACAAATGTATTCAACTACATATTTGGACCCAACCCTGGCGGTCCTCCCTAGACCAGTGTACCAGGCAGTGTAGACGGTAGACGATAGTAACCAGAACCAAACAATATACCTATGACATAGCCAGTTGCAGATGGTGCAAACACACTCAAAACATGTCCCAGTTCCAAGATCAAGATGACACCCTTGAGTTGCAGTCTCCAGTACTGTAATTACATTTGACCATTTTCAGCAGCTACACTGTATTTGGTATTCAAGTAATCGGTTCTATTTCTACAAAATTACATATCACATTACCGAATGTTGGCCGAAGCCAAAATAAACTGTCTCGTGAACAACATTATTGGTCAAGACTAATGGAGCACCCCCACAAATGATTGCCTGCAATTCTATATACATACAACAATTCATCAGTTACAAGTCATGATAATGATGGCATCCAGGAAATGAACATTACACACTAATTAAAAATGGCATTTACAAATTCAGTTATTACTTATTTATATAAGAAATATCATAATAATTGATATTATCTCACCATTATTGTCATTATTTTGTAAACATCCTAAACCTGTTATTGGTTACAGGAATGAAACACAACATTTACAAAATGAGGGTAATGATTACATCACTGATTACATCACTGATTACATCACTGATTACATCACTGATTACAAGTTTACAGCATACTTACGCAAATAGGTAATGTTTTAGGTACGTCAAATAATGACATGATTGTAATCAATTGCAATAATGAATAATATGTTGATGCAGCTATGACTTACTAGATAATAAGATATGCATACTACAATATGAGACTTTTTTCCCAGTAACAAGTGTAAAAAATATACACAATTCATCAATAATAATTATTTAAAATTTTTTTTTACAGCTTGCTGAAGATTCATGAAGATACTTATATACTTATTACTAGTACAGATCTTATCTCCATATTATAAATGTCAAATTGTCTGTATCTAGACATTAATCTCGTATCAAAATGGCTATGTTGGTACATACAGTACTACCAAAGTCCTGATAGAATAACATACTGACACATGAAGAAAATGTGGATGAAGTGACACAGGCTAGGAAAACAGGGTCAATGGTCACTCAAGACAATAACAAATGTGTGGTTGATCCCGCAACAAAATTACCATATGTACATGTGATCTCCATCAAGCTTCACCTCGACAAACTATAATTTTTATTACGAATGAGGCCAGAATTTCACAGAAAGGTTTGATGGAATGTTCCAATGCGTCATGTGTTTGATATCCATTTTGGTGGCTTGATGTACCTTGTCACTAGGCAACTGGTCAGGAAACAGATTACCCCAAAACATCCAAACACGTTTGTCACTTCAACAAGACATCAGTTATACTAAACATATTAGCCTCAAGACAAGACATTTTACAACATATTTTGGTCAGACTTGAGATTACCGCTGCTTAACAAGATCATCAAGCCACCTGGACAAGGCTGTGTCGATTCGCAGCACAATCAGAAACACAATGACCAGTAGAGGACTGACGACAAGGAATGTAGCACCTTCATAGATTATCCGCGGCGTAAAGATCTTCCACACCATCAGGTGGCGCCGGTGTAGCCCCGCTGCACTCGCTGCTGCCAGAAGCTGAAACAAACGGAAGGGTTACAAAATACCTTCACTTCTTTCATCAAATTTATGGGTCAATATCAATTAACAGAACGATTACAAAATACCTTCAGTTCTTTCAACAAATTTATGGGTCAATATCAATTAACAGAACGATTACAAAATACCTTCAGTTCTTTCATCAAATGTATGGGTCAATATCAATTAACAGAACGATTACCAAACACTTTCACCCAGAGCTATATGCAGGATAAAAATGTTGTCACACTTTTTTGGTGGATACATGGATAACTTAAATACATATAAACCAATTGATGTGTTTTAGGACCTGAAAAAAACTGGAAACACATGCACCGATGCACGACACCCATTTACACCAATTAGTAAGGCATATCTGATTTTTTAAGATGTTGTTCCTTATTTACCCATCCACCGTCCAGTGATATTTCTACCTGTCCAGATGGACAGGTCTCTGCATAAAGCTTTGCCTTCACTTTCTTTCACCAAATTTATGGACTTTCAATGAAATCCATTCCAATTCTCAGTGCCCAAAACTGTAAAAACTCAACTAGTTGTGGATTTGTATGCATCGTTTTTTTTTGCATTTGACTATTTGTACATCATTATTAAACAACAAGAAGTTTAGTTTAAAGAAAATGAAGTTTTTACATAACGTCACAAAATCAATTGATAATTTATTTTACATACCTCATGAGGTTTGTTTTTGACATCATATGTGGATGACTAAGAAAACTGATTTCATATACCTGTACCATCAAATGCATGTGAACCAAGATATTCTGGTTACGTACTCCAATATCATAACATACTTTTGTCATCATATAAACTTAACTGACTTTAGTCAATAATAGAACATAGCATTATAAAAGCAATGCATAAATATAACCATATTGCTAAACATGTTACGTTGCTCAAACTGTTATCAATATAAGTAACATTTGAATTAGAGCATACAAAGAAGAAACTCATTAATCCATATTCCAATAATCAGGAATCTTCGCTCCTCCACACAAACACCATTTCATGGGAAGAGATTCTCCAAATTTATGCTAATTACAAACAGCGACACCTCACTTTAGATAGAGTAACCTTGCTGATATAGCCATCTCACAATTAAGGTCACCTTAGGAGTACAGGCTGAACATATTTCCACATCAGGATATCAACCCCGCCAAGGGTCAACTTGCTATTCTGGACCCTTTCACTTAAACAACTTACTAATTAAGACACGCAGACACCCGGGACCAAAGTGTCCAGATTAGAAAGGTTCCTCAGTAACCGACATCTTATTATATAAAAACAGGACTTCGGACCCTCGACTAAGAGAACCCGGGTTTTAATCTGTTGCTGCTGTGAAACCATGGGCAAGATTTTTTCACTCTACACACCTCCAGTTCATCCATTGTATGAATGAGTACCTGGCTAAAGACAGTGGTGAATATTTATATATGCAGCCTTCGTGCCTTAATTGCAGCGTGGCTGGATAATTCCCAGAGAAGTTCAGATAGTGATCGATTGAACAGGTCTTTCATGGAAGTAAAGTTCAAAGTGCTTTGAGCAGTCCTAAGGACTGGGCAGTGTGCCATAGAAAAGGTAAAGATACGTTCTTATATAACGCAGTATCCAACCCTCAGGACTGTTCAAAGCACTTTACACTTTACTTTCCTGACAGACTTGTTCACTCAGACACCATCTCGGCTTCTCTGGGAAGCATCCAACCATATGCTACAATTAATGCGCGAAGGCTGCTCGTACACATATCCACCACTGTCTATAGCTAGGTAATCATTTATACAGCTGAGTGAACTGGAGCAATGTAGAGTGAAAAAACTTGCCCAAGGTTTTAACACTGCAGCACAGGATTCGAACCTGGGTCTCGTAGTCGAGAGTCCAAAGCTCTACCCCTGAGCCATTGCGCTCTACAAAGAACTTGCCTTTTTTTTCATAAGACAAACAGCACTACGAAACCTAGTAATTAAGGTCATATTTGGGATTGGATGGAAGTCGATGTGCCCTTAACATTGAGGTAACCATTCTTATAAGACTAATTTTCATTATTGTTATGGAAAAAACGTTCGACTGTCCCAGAGCGACTTTAATTATGAGGTGTCTGTATTATCAAGTTGGACATAAAGAGAGGTTTGACTGAAAATAAAATAAATCATAAATACACGTAATCTGACTAGATATACAAACTAGATCCTGACCTTTGCTCCTGAGAATATGAGATAGCCAAGGATGATCTTCAGGGACGCCGTCCTCAAGCCAGTGGGATCTTCATGCAGTCGCATCTCTCCCTTTTGCCTCTTCCCTTTTCTGTCGGTTTCTACTTCGCTCATCCCAAAATAGAAGAGCACATCACCCCGAACCTTGGGCCAGAAGATGAGCAGGGGCAGGGTAAAAACCCCGAGGATGTGACCCGAGAACGTGTTCAGGGTCAACATCGTTGCCGGGATGATGTTGACGTCAAAGTTACCATGGAAACCAGTGTAGGCCATCTCCCATTGGATGGTTTGGAAGACGTTCTGGTGGCCGCTGGAAAAGAAGTCATGTGATGCGAGCAGTACCCAACAACACACGCAACTCCAGGGGGCGCTGTTGTCAACACCTGAAACGGTACAACAGTGAAGTTGATAGTTTTTCATTTAATATTAATTGATACCTAACACTGAAAAAACATTTAAAGTATTTGATTTATCATGATTGTTTTATTTATAATCCACTGATGTTTACATAGCATTTTTACCTTATTTATTATATTTATTTAACTCTGCAAAATGTTTACTAGTTATGTTGTAGTTTTACTGAAGTAATATGTAAAGTGCTGAAAATACTATGGATATATGCGCTATATCAAACAATTATTACTATTATGTATCCAGTATGTTGTGGTTTGCTTAGTTAGGTCGCAATCACAATTATATGCAATATCTCCATTAAACTTGACCTTTGCCATCAATGTAATGCCTCTACAACTGAATTCCATTACTACCATCACTCCCATATACATATATGTCACTTTAAAAACGTTGTCTTATGGTTTTGTCATAAAGAAACTCTTCAAATCTTTTAATTAACAAAACTGAATAGACTTGGTAAGTGTAGCAGAGTTACTCACCGGAGTTTGACTCGTTGAGTCGCTGTCTACATGCGTGGAGCTCCAACATGAGATACATGGCACTGAGCTGAAGGGCGATGCTGGGAGCGAGACCATCTCGCAGGACAAGCATCAGAAGAAGACAGAGTGCCACTGTCAACACAAGGAAGGTGCCCGAGTACACTGTCGCTAATCCGTATACCACAGGTGGTCTTTTCTCAGCCTCCGTACCATTTTCTGTCGTTCTTGACCCAAGATGCTTCCTCCAGTTGTATTTGATGTGGTTAAACGCCCTCGGTATGTAATTACTTCCACCGCCTAGCAAGATATCACTGCTTGGAACTCTGGGAGAAAATATACACAGCGGCTTCACAATGATGCACAAGAAAGTAGTTCCGGTGAGCATGAATGCGATCCTGGGAAACACTGTCATTTGCCATCCGTGTAGGTTCTCAAGAATGTCTCGTGGGAGGGTCTGCATTGCCCAGTAGAGTGAAATAACTACGCCAGTGATAGGAAGTGCATATCGTTGGCACATCACAACTGGTGCGTGGCCATTTAGGTTACCATGGTAACGCAACCAGCTAGTGATGCCAAGTACAACGACAACAACAGATGCGACTGACATAAAATAGCGCACATTTTTATGTGTTGTTGATGTTAATGACATAAGGGGCTGGAGGAATTCTGATCGCTCGCACAGCCATTGTTCTTCTCGACACCCGCGGAAGTTCGCTCCCAATCGTACACAGGCCAACGCAGCCACTGTCAACAGCAGGGCGATGCTTCGTGGCGACGTCACTATCCGCCCAATGTCAAATTTACTAGCCTGGTGTCGACGCTGGCGTTGTGCCAATTCGACGCCAGATTTGTCAGTGCGCTGTCCAAAAAGTCTGTTGTTCATGGTGAAGAAATGTATACATAGCCAGGACTGGAGTAAAAACAATGTTACTTGATCCTCATAGACGACAAAACTGTTTGAGAAATAAACGGCGAAACACAGACATACACTGAGCACGGAGAAAAGTGTGTCGACGTCAACCCTGATGATACTGGAGTAGAGACCGTGTAATGTCAACTTCCATGTCAGCGGTTCTGTCGCAAGGACATTGATAAACATCACTGCGAAGACACTAATGGTGACAATCCCCAATAGCAGACTGGACAACAGGTTGACAATGCCTAAATCTAGAAACCAGAGAAATAAAACTAGCAAAAACACGGCAAATGTAGCGGCAAATGTAACTTGTACATCCATTGTAAACTTTCCGTTGGGCAAGACAGAATTATACAGAAAGATGCATAACAAAAGTGCGATAGTGATCAGTGTTATACCCAGCAACATTAAGACAACATTGAAGTTAACCCAGATCTCTTCACACATCGCCTTTGCTCGTCGCAAGTACCTCTCATAGCCCAGCTTTATAACTTCCAACTGTTTCAGGGAATGTTCTCGACTGACGTCCCACATGCGTAACGTATCATTTAGAGTCAACTCTAGATGACTCAGCTGACTCGTAAGATCTGAGAACAAGACGTATGGGAATTCGTCGGCCTCGGCTGTATATGCCACCAAATAACGCTGCAGCTGCTGCGCATTCAGTTGGAGTGATTCGACTGATCGTAGGAGGAGGTTCTCCTTGTGTGTCAATACGTTCCATGATGTGCAGTAGGTGAAGAGGTCGGGGATGACGGAGCCGAGGTTTGAGAACGGGATCGGAAGACCCATCAGCAGTGATATGGTTGGCACCAAATCCACCTGGGAAACACTTGCGTAGGTCCCCTGGAAATAATATACCCAGTAAAGATCAGTTTGTGTACACAGAACACCTTTCAGAATAGTAAAATTGTCTCTGGCTACCCAACTGATCGCGTTACGTCACTGACTTATGCATTGATACAACAAAGACAAACTCAGCATTTATTCAAATCCAGCTGAGTAAAAATCTAGCCATACGGAAACATTTTCATTCTGATTATATAATTTTGTTTTGCTCCACTAAGAAAAAGAAGACATTTATATTTACATGTTCAATATCACAAGTTGTGGGAAGATAGTTTGTGTACATTAACACCTTTCAGGATAGACCAACAGGTAACTTACTGATTGACTTTTTTTGAAATGCTATGTTATTTAATACTGTAGTATTTTCGTTGTTTATATACATATGCTTATACTTTTATTATTTATTTTTAAATATTAGTATTCTTATTGTAAAATTCTCCTTTTTATATATTTTAATAGTAATGTGTCGTGAAGCGCCAAACAGTTATTGATGTGGTGCTATAAGAAATAAAGATATTATTATTAGTATGTATATTTGTGCCTTTGATTACATAACTGATCGTATTAAGTCACTGACTACACATGAACCTATGACTTGATACAACAACGACAAACTCAACATTTATTCAAATTCAGCTGAGTAAAAATCCAACCATAGAGAAAAAATTTCATTCTGATTATACAGAATTTTTTTTCCTCCACTGAGAAAAAAAAATGCCACTGACACTGTTCAAAACTATATATGTTTATGACGTGTTTAAAATCACATGTTGTGGGAAGATTATTTTTTATTTTTCATAGAATTGGAATGACTGCCCACAAACCAATTATACAACCAATCATCAATTGACTTGACCAAAAAACAGTGATCATTCTGATGACCAATCTGTATGACAAACAAAAGATACCTGTTGCTGGGGACTTTTGGTGATTGGTGACGGACTGTAGACCAACAAGGCTGCGTCAAGCTCGTTCTTGCTATCCCCTCCATGATCACCTGTTCCGGTCATTCCGTGGTCCCCAAACACAAACAGGATTGTGTCATTGTCCAGTTCGTCTATCACAGTTCTGTGGGCACGACAAACATTTATTCTCATCAATACTACATCAATGCATGTTGACAGTTAGGTACAGTTCCATGCGACAACCCAATGCCTAGTTACGAAACGGTCTTATTCAAGTAAATTTACATTTAATTCACTAACATAATGCATTGAGCATTTCCACCTGAGTATATGGTCTACTTTAAATACACCATTTCCAAAAGTATATTTCATGTCATAAAAATTCTAAATTGCAAGACAACAAATCACCATTTTACTCTAAAAACAAGTCGATCATTAATTCTGAATCATGCAATATTTTGTGAACATTTTTAGTTGGGAATTTTTTATTACATATATTTGAAATATATTACACATTTTGAGATTTGCAAGTGAATTGCGTGGACATTGTAAACTAATTTTACTTTATTGGTGCTATGTCTACCTTAATATTCCGTCAAGCTGCACCAGTTTATCTGCCATTGCAGGATGCTGCGGCCCATAGCCATGGCCACAGTGGTCGACGCCCAGAAAATGACCAATCAGAAGGTCCCAATTGTTGTGTTTCATTTCAGGAATCAAATGTTCAATGACGCCATTGTCCACAGTGTGTAAATCCTTCACATTAAAGGATGGAAAGTCAAACTGTTTTATAAATCTGCCAGGAAACAGGTGTGTCCATGTGTCATCGCCCATGAAAACTATCCGTCGATTATTCTTCACAAACTGATCTATGAAATTATCTTCCGTTATCTCGGCGCTATCAAAATTTGAACTCACGTCGACAAATGTCGGCAAGCTTCCAGTGGTTAAGCCTTTAAGTCTTTGCATTGTGGTCGTTGGAGGGTCTGCCCAGAAATGATACAGGCGTGTGTTCTGGGGTTTTCTTTCTAACAATTCGTGCAGTGTTTTTAATTTATTTTGATACGGTAATTCCGCAGTGCTGTCAATTGATGAATTATACGCTACGAAATCAAATCGTAGAGCGTCTATAACGATGATGACGGCCCTGTCATATCGTCGCGTCATCCAGCAGCCTTCGCCATCACATCGACCTTCGGGTACCGAGACTCCAGCCCGACTCTGAAGTGGACGTTCCTCGCACGTGCTGTTCTGCGCAACAACGGACCGCTTCAACAGAAAACCCCTGAAAAACAACGACGTTCCGACGGCATAGAGTAGCAGCACCCAAATAATTGTCAGGCAATACTTCGTGCCGAGATTCATTGCGACGTGGTTAGCAAGGAACACACGAAACAGTACCAACAATTAACACTAATAGGTAAACAAAACTTGTCGAGTTCGCTAGACCGCATCAGTTGTCATCCCGTTGCTCATTGGTTCCTTATATTTCGGCGTAGGATTCGGCTATGAAACTGGTGGTTCGTGTAATGCAGGTTCTCGTGCATGTCAATTGTAAACTGCATCGTCGAGGCTTGTGTTATTGTTAATTATAGTTGTAGAGATAACGTACGTAATGGGGAATACAACAGTGTTAAACTAACTGACCTTACTGCAATATATACAGTTTATACCTCGTCGTTGTTGTTCCAATCTTCCTACTCCTAATCATTTCTACCGCTGTCCTGTATATGCATATAAGCTCCTCCATTCTGCAATCTGCCTTTTAACCACTAGCGAGGCAATGAGAGTAAGAGCTTAAAGAACATATCCCGCATAGAAGTAAAAAAAATAATCTCACAACGAATTGCAAACCAATGAATTAATTCCTTCAGAATCGGTGCAGATCAATCTCGGCGTCCACTACACAAATTTGCCTTCGCATCTACAAATACAAAAAAAAATATAGCACTAACCAGTTAAAAAAATATATATATAGTAGGAAGAAGACAAATACATACAGCATGTATTAACATTTCCATTTGAAAATGGATGCAATGGGTATATCATAAAACGGCATGTTTTCAACCATAATTGTTTGTCGTGTTTTGTTAGTCCGGGTACAGGTCCGAGTACCTTCTACATTTGCTTTCTGACGTCACTACCGCGAAGAAGTGGGGGTAATCGTTCGTTGAAAGTTTGATTTCTTTCTGGAAAACTGCCATTACCATGGATTCCGAAGAACAGACACCGACCGAAACTAAGGCGGAAGGATTCGCAGAACCAAAGGAAGTTGCTCCAGAGGTTTGTAGGTCGTTGAGTGAGGAGCAGAATGAAAGCATTTGGGAGCAGGTGCTTGTAAAATAGATTGAAGCGCCACCATAAACAAGTGCTGGTACTAGATTACCTAACCGTCAACACGACCGTTTAGCCTTAGGATCACGTGCTTAGGACTA
The DNA here is from genome assembly GCA_025642075.2 of Ridgeia piscesae. Lineage (NCBI taxonomy): Eukaryota > Metazoa > Annelida > Polychaeta > Sabellida > Siboglinidae > Ridgeia > Ridgeia piscesae. Next base: position 10,308 of record JAODUO010001638.1, on the reverse strand, counting down.
TGTATTTACTTATTATTGACAATTGAAGAGTAACGCTCTTTGTGCAAAAATGCAAGTTATATCATTAAATGACAAGGGTTATCGCGAATATTTGCAATTGACACTAGGTCCAGGACCAGGAACAGGGGCAGGACGGTTGTCACTAATCAATGTCAATGTGAATGTATAGGCCCATGGCCAGTAGGTAAAGATGACTACTACTCGCGTCTAATTCTAAATCAATGCAATGGTCAACATTGATTGAATACTGATCATTATATAAATACATAATGGAAGGAAGGAAGGAAGTTTTGCTTAACTATGATTAATCACGTATTTAAAAACAAATATAGTATAGATTAACAGTAGTGACAGATTGATTGAAATGTTTAAATCATATTTTTATTCACCATTTAATTTTTTATGGTAATCTTATACTTAACTGATCTAAATTAATAGGTCTTTTCAAACAGTTTTTACTAACTTTTTGATATGTTCAGAATGAACTTTTTGATATGTTCAGTAACAATATAGCCTCTATGGAACAACACATAACCAAGTCACCTAGCAAAGGCATGCAAAATAGCTTGCAATTATGATTTATATCTTTGAACACTATACATCACCATGTGTTTGTCATGTGGCACCTGATGAATAAAGTCCAGTTTACATGTGGTCAGTATAATATTAAACCAATGTACATATTAAATTTGCCTAGCATTGATTTATATATGAATGATAGATTTGTCATTTACCAGTCGACTTTTTTTTCATTTTGTAGTCTAAGGAAAGGATAGAGAAAGAACAGGAGGCCAAGCTGCATTCAAAATACCCAGGAATACGTGGGCCGGGCTCATCGGCATTTCTTCAGAAACGCTTCTTTAAAGGGGTAAGGAACTAGTTGTCATTGACAACCTAGAGAGAGTAGATACTAGATGATACATAAGATGTATCTTTGGTTGAAAACATCCTAGGAGGCCAGTGGTCTAGACTCACTGTCACTCTCAGTATCCTCTGGCATATCAAAGTAATCACATACCGCATTATGACCGAAATTATTTATTTACACCCAGGGCTTTATGCGGGATGACATTTCGGTGTTTTCTCATAGTAAAATGGTGTGGTGAGGTGATGGCTGATCCAGCACCGAAGGCGGCCACTCAGAACTATTTAAAAAAACTACTTTCAAAATGATGCATTCTGATGGGTGTTTTACCTGTTCCCCGAGATATAAAGAGGAAACAGGTAGCAGCATCTAAACAATGGTGGCAATTTTGGCGTATTTTGAGCGAGGTGGATTAGCAAAACAGTAGGCGGCCTACATCGATCATTATAACGCAGAGGAAACACTGCATTTTTGGCGGACATGTGCATGTTAACTCATATACATACCAACATGAAAGCCAATTGAGGGGAGTTAGCTCTCTGGTGTCACAATCCATCTGCTCACACCTGGGCAAAGTATTGACTCTGAGATTGATCTACTCTTGTTTTGATTTGCCTCTGAGTCTGTGCTTGGTTATCAGTTTTCTTATTATATTATTGTTCTACCATATTGCTATTTGTAAAGAGACAGAAAACTGAGCCAGGGCTGGAGTCAATTCCAATTCATTGCAATTCCTTTTATTCAATTTCAATTCTAGTTCAATTTATTTAAATAAAAAATTCCAATTTCAGTTCAATTTTTCAATTAATTTTTTTCAATTTTTCAATTCCAATAAACTTTTTAAAATTCCATCTATAATCATTCAAATCCAATTCCCGCTCCAATTTACATCACACACATTAAGTTAACAATGAAATTGTACGATTAATGTGCATATGGGGGTGTGATGCAGTGTGTTATGTATTGATATATTTTTATAACTATAATAAATAATCATTACATAACACACACATAATCAGCAAAATCAAAAGAATTCACTCAGTGTCATTTTATTGCATTTTAATCCAAGCATCACTGGATTCACTGCATAATTGAAATGTCTCTGAGCTGTGCTGAGTCTGCTCTAGTTCTGGCATCACATACTTAACAGTAATTACACTGAAACACTAGATCAGCAAATTAAAATGGGTTTGACTTTTGACTCACTGACACATAGCATAATGAAGCATGCAGAAATAAGCGAAAGAGTTAATTCAAAATTGTTCAATGCATCAACCAGTGTTTGGAAGAACATATAAAAACCACTGAGTGGTTAGTATTGGCTTGATAAAATAAAATTATATATTTTAATAACATATGGTTGTCACATTCTGGTTATAGTCTACAAGTATTGCCAGTCTTCACTGGGCTTATGTTTGCACTGGTAATTTTTGAACTTTAACTGGTTACACTTTGGACAGTTTTGGAGCTGTCATGGCTTCACTCCTGGAACCTGGGTAGTGATAATAATTTCCCTTTGAAGCAGTCCCCAGCCATCACTCATTCCTATAAGGCAGTAGGACAAGCCTAATTGACTTCCCATTCATCAGTTTCATCCACTGATTAATTGCTGAGTAATGTTTGATCAGCAGCTTCATTGTCCAACTTGTCTTGGTAATTAAACACCATTGCATGCACAGCAGTACTCCCAACTGTCTGTAAAATAACCTTCGCAGCATCACAAAAACATCAGATGCTCAATTCCTTTTTATTCAATTCCAATTCAATTAAAAATCTTTCAATTCCAGTTCCAATTATATTAATTTTGTTCCAATTCCAGAATTGAAATGGAATTGATTCATTCCAGTTCGTTTTGAATTGACCCCAGCCCTGCTCTGAGTTAGATATCCAAGGATGTATCCACAATAGAAGTTTTAATATTATCTCATTGTTCCATCCCAGGCAGATATAGAAAACCTGTGTCTACACATAATTTATGCTCCTGATTTCAGCAAAAATATTTCGACTCTGGCGACTACCAAATGGCGAAGGCGCAGACGGGACAGATGAAGCAGATGAAGCAGTCAACTCCACTGATCCTCCCCGGCCCCACGGGAAGTGCCATTCCCACCCCAGAGACCGTTCCCCACCGAAAGTCATCCCTCATCCAGAGCAAGCTGGCTGCTGGCCAGTCGTGAAGTGATGCACTACACTGACTCTATTGTTTATTCCTTATGATGGCTAACGTCAGACCATCACGTCTGTGCTGCGCTGGAACGGAAGTACAGGTCGTTCGTATGCACGTGCAAGCATGTATGCGTGCATGTAAATACACAAGGATTAACATGCACATATGTTTCACTTGGTATTGAAATCTGCATGTAGATTCAGGCGTGCTTGTCCATGTTACCTTGATGACGATGATGAAATGTTGGATTATTTAAGTGCAAGTCAATATTGGTGCGTCTTGTAACTGTTTAAACCATACAGATGTATCCACGAGGGAGACTGGGGGATAGATGTAGAGCCACCCGCTACGCATTTTTCAGTTCACAATCAGTTGTAGATACATGCATCAAAATTGTGATTCAGATACATGTGAAAAATATCAGTGTAGCAGTCGTAGCACTTTTGTTTACAAATAGAAATAAGATTTTGAATGTCTGTTATTCATGTGGCATAATTGTTTATGTTATTCCTGTCATGTCTTAAGTTAATTTCAGTGAAATGTGCAGTGCATTGCCATTTGGTCTGATATTAGAACGAGTCCATAGTGATTAGACAATATGAGTTAATTAATACTGTGTCTAAATGTCAAAGAACTTTCATGTTTAGCAGAGTAATAATTCATACTAGTATCTTGATGTAAATGTTCACCGTTTCAATTTAATCAAACCACTAATCACGACTGGGAAATGGGATTAAGACAGTAGAATATGTTCTTCAATCGTAAGAGAGAGGATATCTTATGTACAAGCATGTTTGAAAAGCTGTTGAATTTAAGGGTCCAGTATGTCAAAATGTGTCCCTGTGACCTCCATTAAGCCTTGGCCCTAATCTTTAAAACAGTCCTAATAAATGTGCAGCATTCCCACAAATATTTGTGGCATTAGAAACTTGACTATACGTTTTTGTAATAAAAAGTGCCAGGGTTTAAACAAAATACATGTTAGTGAAGGAATGTGCTGTGTTCAGTGTCCATGTTTGATGGCTTGATGTACCTGTTGCTAGGCAACTCGTAATTAATAGGTAAATTGCAAATTCTGAAACCTGTTCATGATGAATCTGATGAAACAAATTGTTGAATAAAAATGCGACTTCCTGTTTGGTAAATTTAACAATTGCAGATACAAACTGACTTATTTTTGTAGTGATCCAGTAGTCATGAGGATATACTATTTCACAATGTATGTGTTCGTCTGTCTCTGCATAAAATGTGTTGTTGAAAAAACTTGTTTGTTTGAACTTTTAGCCATATATTTTCTTGATTAATTTTAGTCTTTCACATCTTGTTATTTCTCCATATATTCATTTATAAAAATGACAGATAGTGGTCAAAGAGAAAGTACTTTCTGATAAAATACAAACTGTTACCTGATAGGCATTTAGTAAGTAGATTAACCATTGACAAACATAGTAAAGATTAGTGAAAGAAAACATGTGGATTTCAAAACAAATCTGTCTGAAATTGCATTTGATAGGGTTGGTGGCTAGAGAACGACCACATTTCTGCATTCAGAACAAATTAGCACTTGTAAAGTTGTAACTAAGCTCCGATTCAAAGCCAGTTTGGCCACAGTCCAGAAATTCTTCACGCTTTGACCACAGACAGCTCAATATTTGCCAGTGTTGCATTATGGGTGTGTTTGTGTTAGACTGGTTAAAGTATTGCGTACACGATTCTAGACGTGCCAACTCCGTCATGCACTTGCTACTTTCAGACGAGAACAGAACCACCTTAGAATACTAATTTGTCATGTGAAAACCCTGTTGATAGAAAATGTTGACTAAATTTAGTTATATGTTGCATTTTCTGCGGTTATGATTACTCCTTTTCACGTCATTTATTAACGATTTAGTGTAAACATTTGAGACCAATAAATAGATACATTTGCAATATTTATGATATACTGAATAAGATGTGAGGGGATTTGGAGATTGGTCTTCATTTGCACAACCTCGGTAAAACAGTCACCTCACAATACGTAACTACGCCAAGAAGACGAGTTTAGGGGCTTAAAAGTGCTGCCACCTCACGGAGCCTTGGTAACCGAGGCTAAGCAACATACAGTGCCCCGAAGGCGAAGAGGATGTGAGAACATGACTTGATGAGCACGCGGTATAATTATATAATAATAATATATTTAAAATGTTCAAACTTGTATATCATTTACCACTGGGCGCCGCCATATTACGCTCAAGCTGCATTTGGTTTGAAACGCTCCTATCTACTCAATGCAAATTTTAAATTTCTGGCTATAGAAGAAATCAGCAGCAGCGACCCCTGACGCACGAACAATGTTGCAAGACGTTTGATTACTAAGAAGCGACATTAAAAGGCTTTGTGTTCCGTGATGTTTAGCTACATTTGGCTTTGCTACAGGTTAAATTAAAAAAATTATGTAATGGAAATGCAACTCTGAACCATTTTCCATATTGGTGCCGTGCATGGTCGCCAGATGGCGATAGCGGTTGTTGTTTACATGTCGAGGTCTAGCACGGTAGGCTCGAGCAAACAGAGCACGTACTTGCATGCTTCTGATGCATGTGAAATCACCATTGTTTTGCTAACAATAATTCAGGTCGTACATTGAGTTACTGATCTTACAGGTGTAGTAACAGCATCTTTTACAACGGATTGCTTTGTGAGAATAAGAATTTTAATACCCTAACAGGATACGAGTTTGACCTCCGCGTCGTTGGGCTCTGACAATTGCGGTAGGTGGCGCAGCTGATCCACGGAGCCCCCATAAATTGCTCCCATAAAAACGTGTTCCTTCATGTTGAATCAGTTCAGCACCAACAGTTTTTTCTTCCTCTTCCTAAGCACTCTGAAGCAAATAGCTGTATAAACCTGAATTAATTACAAACAAGTAGTGATTTTGTAGTATACAATTACTTGTTGCCATATATTTTGCAGGTAGCGGGCTATAACGGCGGCTCATAAACAGCAGCCATGGAGGAACCCGTGATGAACGAGGAAACGGAAGCTGAATTTGCACAGCGAATGAATGTAGCCATAAATGAAGGGTTCATGACCCTCGGTCTTGCTATTGGGTCGAAACTTGGTCTTTTCGATCTGCTTATTTCATTTGACAAGCCGAAAACGTCCCAAGAAATTGCTGACGCAGGTGGATTTAAGGAAAGGTATATTGGGTGCAATTGTCCATTTTACATGCACACGCACGCTTGCACACACGTACGACGCTCGCGCGCACACACACGCACACGCACACGCACACGCACACACACACACACACACACACAATGTGTCTTATTTTTATCCGATAAAAGAATAGTGCTGACTTGGTGATATCTGTATGTACAGCAAGTGATTTTATGTTGAAGTTTCCCCTCTTCATTTTGTGGTTATTATTTTAAAGCATGGTTTGCCATGTATATAAATCACGTGTCAGAAATGTGGCTTCTGAAGTTTAAGAACCGTTACCTGCCTACTGTAAAGCATACATAATTGACCACTTCTAACCACATAGATACATCCGCGAGTGGCTCGGTCTGATGGTCGTGTCACAGATCGTCGACGTCGACCGAGACACAAAGAAGTACTTCATCCCGACTCACCGACACAACAGTCTTCGCACTGGTTACCCAGGCAACGGTTTAGCCGTCCTTGCCTGGACCCTTCCAATGGATGGAGCCGTGATGGAGGAACTGATGGACTGCTTCAGACTCGAAGGTCCCGGAGGTAACGACCCTGTCTTCATCGGTGTATCGCATGGTGACTTGAGGGTGTTCTGTTCCTTTTCGACGTTCGTTATTCTGCAACTGTGTACCTCTATCGGCTGTGCATACACACCATTTTAATGTGTCTAGGAGGGGTGCACAGTATTAATTAAAGACAGAACGGCCAACAAGAATAGGGCACAAAGAAAGCGTTTAACACGTTTGTAAGTAGATGGAACCGATATAAAGAACAATTATCAAAGACAATGAAACAGTTAAAGGGATACTTTCGTCGATGAGCAAATATGGTGTATTACTGCACCACTATGATCGCTGGCGATAGAGAATACCTTCACCCCTCCGTTCGTCCGTCCGTCCGTCCGTCCGTCCGTCCGTCCGTCCGTCCGTCCGTCCGTCCGTCCGTCCGTCCGTCCGTCCGTCCGTCCGTCCGTCCGTCCGTCCGTCCGTCCGTCCGTCCGTCCGTCCGTCCGTCCGTCCGTCCGTCCGTCCGTCCGTCCGTCCGTCCGTCCGTCCGTCCGTCCGTCGTCGTCCGTCCGTCCGTCCGTCCGTCCGTCCGTCCGTCCGTCCGTCCGTCCGTCCGTCCGTCCGTCCGTCCGTCCGTCCGTCCGTCCGTCCGTCCGTCCGTCCGTCCGTCCGTCTGTCACACAAATAGCTATCATGTATTGTCTGTGAGTTTCAGGTCTCAGTTACGACAAGTTCATTGGTTTCCAGTTGTTCCGGAAGCAGCGAATGGCCATAACAGTTTCCTGGGAGGCCATGAAACAAAGGCTAGAAAATGTTCCAGGACTGTTGCAAAAGATGGGTAAGATATACATGTTAAACGTAATAAGAATCACTTAGGCTCGCCACGCATCCACATGCGCGCGTACATCGTTTCTATGCGGTACAAGTCGATATTTGAAAAGTGCTATAAGCTTTATTTTGTAAGTGTAATCTTAACAATCGTGCATGTTCGACTTTCAGAGGAGGGCATTTGTATATGTGACGTGGGCTGCAGTACCGGTCACGCGGCACTTAATATTGCGGGGAAGTTCCCAAAGTCAACCATATACGGATTCGACATTTCCGAGGAAGCTGTCGCAATGGCCAAACAGGACGCGAAGGACAAAGGTCTGGACAACGTCACTTTTGGGATCAACGACCTGTGCGCGCTGCCTGACGATTGGACCAACAAATGGGACTTGATGTTGTTATGGGACATCGCCCATGACGTACCGGAAACGAGCAAGGCATTTCGGGAAACGTATCGCACACTGAAGCCCGGTGGCATCGTGTCGATGTTAGACATGAACATGCACACAGAGCACACCGATAATATGCAAGTTCCATACGCCCGGTTCGTTTACGGCAACAGTCTGTTTCATTGTTTGCCGGTGTCCCTGCGATTTAAGGACGGGGAAGGCATGGGTGCGGCCTGGGGCCAAGAGAAAGCTGTCAAGATGATACGTGACGCTGGCTTTGTAGACATTGAGACTTTTAGCAAACCCACTCAGTCCAAGATGCACTTTGTATTTACAAAAATCGCTCTAGAATGAATGACATCCAAACACAACAATGAACAAATTGGAGATCATTTCATTTGACAATTCGACGTTCAAAATATTCGGTGTCTTGATATGCAGCGTAAGATTGTTACGTCTTAGGGGTTATATTTAGGGTTGGGTTGATGAATGAGTTGCAGGAACGTCTGATAAAACATCAGATGTTGAACTTTATATATTAGTGATAGATTGCTACCTTAATTTAGGTTAATACTGTTTAATGTGAGAGTCATTACTAACAATGGCTACTATCGGGCCATGACACTGTGTACATGTACAGTAGCTGAAATCAATGGTCTGGCTAAGTTAATACAGAATAACTGCTGCATTCAGAGTCATATTGTTATATTGTTCAAATACAGTATCAAATTGACCACAACATTATTGCATTATTGATCTGGTATTGATCCAGTAGTCCTTTAATAGGTGAAACATGTCACTTATTTTTATGGTAGAGAAAGAGATGTGTCATGAGCATAACGAACCCCATGTAGAGACGTTATACTTAGTTTCCCTCATCTACACCTGTTGCTGCAATATACTCATCAAATGCATCAGCTGATGTGAGTGAGCCTCCCATTGTCTTAAGTGTGTCCAAGTGTTTAATTCATTCTCCCTTTATTTATCGCTAGATTAGCAATTTTACTTATCATGCAGGCGTTGTTTCTTTAGTTCTTGCTATCTTGTGTTCCATGCCAGCATACTTATTGATATACTGTCTCATTTTATTATCACACAGACACCCAACCAGCCAGAAAGACCATGGCTCTCGTCGGTTAATAAGATATGTTGCCTTGGATTACATTCCACGAAAGATGCTCTGGCAAACGGCTTGGCTTCTTGTCTACAGCTGTCACTTTACGAAGCCGACATTCCGCTCAGCACCCAAACTGTTGATGGGTGTCTTCTCTAGCTTCTGTGAGTCCACGTGGGAAACTTAACACTCCGCCCCTTTTGCTACTGGAAGCCAGCAGCCAATTTGGGCATAAAATCTTCAAAATCTTTAGCACTTGGGGTCAAAAAGATTCTGGTACCGTGGCTATGGCAACACATATGTCCTGCAGGCAGTTAATATATTATCAGGCAGTTATTACATTATCGTTTGTAAGACACGTCATAAAGACAAGGGAAATCCTCCCAGATCACGACAAGTTTGTCTTCAGAAATTGTCTCACACATGAATACGTTTATCGCTGCCATTTTGTGATCGCGATCATCGCGACACGTGATCGCAATACGTGATATCATTGGCTGGATTACTTTCGCAGCTGAGCCGATAGCTCATGTTACCCGCAGACGAGAGAATCGAGCTTATGCGATGTTGATAATAATTATAAGAACCCGTTGGATAATCTTCCCCCCCCCACTGGCGAGGCCAGCTGCTGAGCTAGATCGCCCGCACACGAGCAGATCGGCCACAGGAACGCGTCATGAGACCGACGCGCGGTCGGGCTACTCATGTGCCACGGACCTTACAGGGATAACATTAAAAAACCGACTAAGTGACCAGACTATCTTTTTGGCGAAGTTACGCGGCCGAGCGACGGTCAGTTAAGCGAGAGCTTGGAGAGTTAGCCAGTGGACACGTGCGTGGTACAAAGACGTGGTTAAAGACATTTTGAAACAACACATGTTCCTGTAGACCAACTGTCGTAAGCGATTGAAAGTCCGTACACGTGACCTTACGGTTGTTGACGAGTTCTCTTTCAACTTCGTCACACCCACTGTTTGACATTCACTGCCGGTCAGTCTACGAATACCCCTACTCTGTTTGAGCTCATGTGACTACTTAGATAATAACTATTGTGATATCGTCTGTCAAAAACGGCCCATAGCTGGCAGTGAAGCAGAAGTGCTTGGGGTAATTTATTTAGCGACATGAGTTAATTGCTACACAATTGTCTTATTTAAATAGCAGGTGTGCACAATAACAGTAAACTATCGGGCGACTACCCGGTCTATCGCGGCGTCGCCAGAGACTGCTATCGTCTCGTCTAC
>JAODUO010001637.1:55000-80645 GCA_025642075.2 Ridgeia piscesae | reverse complement strand
TCTCAAACAAGAGTCAACCTCTCAAACAAGAGTCAACCTCTCAAACAAGAGTCAACCTCTCAAACAAGAGTCAACCTCTCCAACAAGAGTCAACCTCTCAAACAAGAGTCAACCTCTCAAACAAGAGTCACCCTCTCAAACAAGAGTCACCCTCTCAAACAAGAGTCACCCTCTCAAACAAGAGTCAACCTCTCAAACAAGAGTCAACCTCTCAAACAAGAGTCAACCTCTCAAACAAGAGTCAACCTCTCAAACAAGAGTCAACCTCTCAAACAAGAATCAACCTCTCAAACAAGAGCCACTTAAACCGGATCAACCCTCTAAAACCTGAAATTCCCTCTTGAACCGGAATTACTCTCTCAAACCAAAATCATACTCTCAAGACCGGAGTCACCTTCTCAGACCTGGAAAGCCTTCTCAAATCGGGATGATTCCAGCATGAGTTTATCGACTTTGGCTGAATTAGCGAACTTTCCCATCCGTGCTTCGAATGTCCGTAGTTTCCCTGGTTAGTTCCAGTAGCGGCTCTTTTGATGTCAGTAGTATGTTTACCAACGTAAACATTTCTCGTGCGATGCAACATTGTGAATTTTCAGTGGTCCGCAAATAGGAGTAAAACTGGAGAGAACGTACGCCTTAGCCATGCCTCTACGTAGATAAGAGAGACGGCGTGAGAGACTGCTTGGGAGACGCATTTGAGAGACTGTGTGAGAGACTGTGTGAGAGACGGCGTGAGAGGCTGCGTGAGAGACGGCGTGAGAGACGGCTTTAGAGACCCCGTGAGAGTCGGCGTGAGAGACGGCATGATAGACGGAGTGAGAGACGCAGTGAGACGCCGTAAGAGACAGCATGAGAGACGACGTGAGAGACGGCGTGAAAGACGGCGTGAGAGACGGCGTGAGAGACGGCGTGAGAGATGACGTGATGCCAGCAGCATACGTGACCCACCTCCTCGTAGAAGCACATGTTGCAGGCAAACAGACAGCCGTCGATGGGGTCGAGGTCCTTGAGCGACACGGCGGGCTTCACCATCGCCATGGACGTGCCGACGACGGCGGCGACGACGAAGAGACAGAGTGCGTTGACGTTCTTCATGCTTCCTGCAACCACACAAGACGACGCTGTTGACACCGAGACGGCTATACAGAAGGACTGGCTACGGCGAAGTGAAATACGGTTTTACTTGTGACGCAATATTAATGAGTTATTAAAAGACAACGCCATAGGAAAATGAATAACCATTTCCGAATAAACAACATCCTACACATCTACACGCGCATGCACGCGCGCGCGCGCGCACACACACACACACACACACACACACACACACACACGCACGCACGCACACACACACACGCACGCATGCACGCATGCACGCACGCACATTACGATATGATTACTATTACATACTGTTATTTCTTGTGAAAAAACCCTCTAAAAAACGACGTTATACTTTTTATGCAAACATATTTGTGTTTATACGTCTATACACGTATATTTTCGATTGAATAAAAATGTATTATGTTAATATATTAAAAACTCAAGTCATTCTCAGACAACGAAACCGAATGAGAACATGCGTGTCCGCAGAAACTCAGAGACAATAATATAATAGACACTAGATCGTAGGTGTCACTGCCAGAAATGACTTATCACCCGAAATGTTCATCACATCACAAAACTTCGCTATATAGCGACTATTCTCGTCAAATAAAGCGGCTATATTAATCCCCTAATCTGAAGTAATTGTTCACTGTAAAGGCAATTCCTTTCGCGCAATAATATTCTCGATTTTTCGAGATAGTTATTCCGGAAGAACTCACTGTTAATGCGGTTTTGGAGAATTCGGAGGTTAAACACAGCCGTCCGACAAGTAGTCCGCATGGCACTTGCCATATGACGCTTGTCAGTATTGTTGTGGTTCAGTATAATAAGAGACAGAAAAAAGGTCATTTAACCCGGAAGGGCAGTGGGTGGTCGACAAAGGACGGACGTTGAAAGGTGGATCCACGGCGGCTACAGGTAGATAATGACGACAACACCAGCTTCTTTAGTCAGGAAAAGTAGGAGAGTGATTGAAATAGCAAAGGAAAATATCGAGATAGAGATAGAGATGGAGAAAGAGAAAGAGACAGACAGAGAGGGACAGATAAGACAGAGAAAGAGACAGAGACAGAGACAGAGACAGAGACAGAGACAGAGAAAGAGAAAGAGAAAGAGAAAGAGAAAGAGAAAGAGAAGACAGGGACAGGGACAGGGACAGGGACAGGGACAGGGACAGGGACAGGGACACGGACACGGACACGGACACGGACACGGACACGGACACGGACACGGACACGGACACGGACACGGACACGGACACGGACACGGACACGGACACGGACACGGACACGGAACACGGACACGGACACGGACACGGGACACGGACACGGACACGGACACGGACACGGACACGGACACGACACGGGACACGGACACGGACACGGACACGGACACGGACACGGACACGGACACGGACACGGACACGGACACGGACACGGACACGGACACGGACACGGACACGGACACGGACACGGACACGGACACGGACACGGACACGGACACGGACACGGACACGGACACGGACACGGAGACAGAGACAGAGACAGAGACAGAGACAGAGACAGAGACAGAACGAGACAGAGACAGAGACAGAGACAGAGAGAGGGGGGATGAGAGGAGAAGAGTGCTGGTAGGGTTGTATGGCCAATGTGTTGACTCCCGAACACAACACGTGTTTGCGCAAGCGCACATTGGATAATCTAAATGTCATGATCATCAGCCTGACACGAAGACGGTCATAGCTGCTAGTATATGTTGTTTATTATCTCTCTATGAATAAGTCTGGGCGCGAACAATTGTTCCTCCGAGTCCCGTTACGTTGATCTACCGACGGCACGGCGAGGATTAGAGATAGAGCGCAGTATGAATAAATCACCTCTCTCTAGTTGCTCTACACCACAATGCCTTGAAATCTCCACCATTACTCATTTGCATGAACCAGTTACCTCTGGCTTATCGATAGTAAACACATACACACCAACGGCTTACAGTTTCTTAAACAAAAAAACCAGGCAAAATAGAGCATACAAAATTACCTACGTCTCGACACAGCGGCCGAGACGGTACAGAACCAGCCACCAACCGCACCAGGATTCAAACTTCGTCTTTTAATAGACACTCGCCTGACCAATGTTGCATTTTCGAGTGTTTTATAGCGAATACTTTTAACTGACAAACTACCTTTCAAGGCCAACCAGTGTACCACTTCATGACCCGACTGAAGAATTAAGACGATGCTGCTTAAAGACATTTTCTTAAGCCACCAGTATCTATCACGAACGCGTTTGGAGAAAATGATCACGAGGAGTATTAACACAATGGATATTTACGTATCAAGCCGGAACGTCTGCAAATGTCATCACGGCAATACTGGTGAGGTTGGCTGCCCGTATGATTGGTCGCTTAGACGAACGAAGCCACTCATTACAGGTGAAACTAGTTTCTGTTAATTATGACCGCAACTGAAATGTTCGTTCTAGTTAAAATCAGTGGTATGGTATTAAACTGTAGGGTGTTCAGATTGTACGGTGGAAGTCACAGTCAGTCCATCTAGAGTTAAAGCGAAGGCTAAACGAAGCAGTTGACATGCACACTGAATGGTGCAATATATAATATATTATATATTAGGAAGGTTATTTAGCGTCATCTCTAGCTCAGGCCAAAGAGTATATCCGTTCCGGAAAGGTTATTTAGTCTGGAGACTCAAGAGCACTTTTGTAAAGGTTCTGCGGTCACTTCCTATTTATTGTGATCGAGCTGGCGGACCAAGTCATTCTCTGCGAGCAGCTTTACTGTATAAATCACGATGACTACAGGTGCAGCTTGGGGGCGGAGAAACAACGCAAATACGAGGAGCATTCATTCTAGAACAATGACAAATTTCCTTTATTGTCGGTATAATTGCAGTGGGTTTCATACACACCAACAATATTATTTAATGCAGGTTTCGATCGTGTACTCACAAGAATGAGAATATATATATATATATATATATATATATATATATATATTATATATATATATATATATATATATATATATATATATATATATATATATATATATATATATAACGGAAGACACAACACGTGAGTTTTTAGACAGCGGTGATTAAAATATGCCTAGTTTTAAACGTATGAGGAAGTAATATTCACGTGAACATTTATTATATCGCAGCATATGTGATCTGTGCTGTATATAACAATGAAATGAAGAACAAATACATGACAAAGTCCAACCGAACAGCGATCTATATTACATTGTTTGTCAATTGCACGAAAACGACGAAAACGACGACTACGATCAATGCAAGATGGTCGTCGTTCAACCAGTCGCCCCACTTGTAGTTTAGGCACTGGCTCGGCGTTATACCCTGATTAGCTCGCCATATACATGCATTTTGATCGAAGTTTCCTATTACTTTGGTAGAAGTAATAGGAAATAGGTTCGTGTATAGCGCAGTATCCATTTCTAGCTCAAGATCTCTGTGAAGCATTCAACAATGATGCAAAAATAATGTGCGAATACAACTGAATGAATTGGAACAACATAAATAGAAAGCTTGGTTCTATACAGCATATGTGGTGATGATGTTAATAAAATGAGAGGAGAATATTTGCGGACACCAGTAGAAATGTCAGCATGTTCGTTACTGCCAAACGAAATCATTGTCTATGTTCTCTGATTAGCGAGCGTTAAGCTCGACGATTGCTCGTCAACCATACATCAGAAGCACCGACCTACGCGTGCATGTTCAATCTACGTGCTCCTGACACGCCCCGGCCTCCAATCAGCAGATGTTAGAAATTAGGAAAATAGGAAATTTGCCGATTGCTTAGAGGACATTCGATCGACATACCTACGTGCGCAGTTCCGCCCTTCAGGCAGTCACGCCGTCGCATTAAGCCTTGGACACTTCCGGGACCGTGACTGGAGGAGTCGCGAGCATAGGTCAGCAGTGGCCGTGCTAATGCGTCTGGATCACGTATGGCGATTGACGTGGGACAGGTAGTGTTAGTTCTCACATGTATGTGGTCTTTATATGTATATATCACGTTTGGAGCATTGGAATATTATCTCCACCATAGTGCCGAAATCTACTAGCGTCCATACACACACACACACACACATATATATATATATATATATATATATATATATATATATATATATATATATATATATATATATATATATATATATATATATATACTTACACATCGTCCATATATATATATATATATATATATATATATATATATATATATATATACTTACGGCTATGTCTTTTTTACTTATGCACGTATGACTGCTTCTCTACAGTGTTTCTAAAGAATAAATAACTGAAAGGTGAAACCGTAGAGGAGACTCGAGACATCGAGACTTCACCATGAGCCCAGCGGGAGTGTGAGCGTGGTAAAACCGCAGCCAAAGCGTGGTTGCCGCAGCGAAAATAATAGTTTCTACATGGCAGCTTTTTGCTATTAAGTGCAATAACGGTATACGAAAAATTCCACACAATTTGTGGAGACTGTATAACGAAACAGACACGTATAGCATTGACGAGAACGTAAATAAAACGAATAGTAATAGTGATACACTTTATTATTTTAGACACTACACTACAAGGTACAAACTATGTTGTGTAGTGCTGGCAACATTAAAACATTACAAGAAATGCATATAATAAAAGTACAAGAAAAACATATGAATACGTATATCCAAATCAATGTTGTACGGAAACTGAATTAAAGAAACTGAAATTAAAAGATGGCATTGTTGTTATGTATATCATATGTCATTAGTCAAGAAATAGAAGTATATATATATATATATATATATATATATATATATATATATATAATTATCATCATCATCATCATCATCATCGTGCAGCCATAGTGTCCCGTGGTTGGGCGAAGGCCTCAACATGCTGCTTCCACATCTGCCTATCTTGCGCCATCCTCTGCCAGATGGTACCCTTCCAGTAGTCGTCTACTTTGTCTCTCCAACGTCTCACCGGTCTTCCTCTAGGTCTTTTTCTTTCGCAGGGTTTCCAGGTTTCCAGATACGCAGTGTCCATCGGTTATTTCATATCCTGCTGACGTGCCCTGCCCAGGTCCACTTCCGTCTGCTGAGTTGTTCAATCACGTCTGTGACCTTTGTCTTTTCTCTTACCCAGATCTTTGTTTTTCTGTCCCGGTATGTGATGTTTAACATACTCCTTTCCATCTTTGTTTGTGCGGCTGCTAGCTTGTTCTTTGCTTGGCTGGTGAGTGCCCATGTTTCTGCGCAGTATGTAATTGCTGGAAGTACGCATTGAGTTGAAGACTTGTCTCTTCAAGCATGTTCCAATGTTACCCTTGTTACCCTTACCTTTGTCTTCGACTTGTTCATCTTCTGACCCTGTTTTCACTTTCATCAGCTAATTCCTGTAGCATTTGTTGTAGCTCATGTGGTGTATTAGCGCATATGAGTATGCCGTCGGCGAAGCAACGATGACTACGATATTCGCCGTCTATCGTCAAGCCTCTGGTTTCCCAAGTCAGTCGTCCGAATATGCCTTCAAGTGCTGCCGTGAACAGCTTGGGCGATGTGGTATCTCCCTGTCGTACTCCTCTCCTGATGTTGATCTTGCTTTCTTTGCTTTGTGTAGGTGGACTGTCATCGAGCTGTTGTGGTATAGATTTCCTTCAGGAGTTCGATGTACACATCTTCTATCCTCTATTCTTGAAGCGAGGTCAGTACTGCTTGAGTTTGCACCTGAGTCGAAAGGCTTAATATATATATATATATATATATATATATATATATATATATATATATATATATATATATATATATATATATATATATATATATATATATATATATATATATATATATATATATATAAATGTTTCATGTATAGAGGGAGCAGTACTAAATGCCGTAGTTGTGTAGTATTATACCCCTCAGTAGACGTTTCAGTGATTTTTAGTTTCAGCTCACACGGGGATATTTGTAACTACAAATGCTTGTGTTATCGGTCAGATTTATTTCGATTAAGTTTATCAGAATCAAATCAGCATATGGTTTGTTTCAAACAATTGTACAGTTTTATGCCGTTTAAAAGAAATTGTTTCTTCATCTTTCGTTTTCTTGTAAAACATATACAGTGTAGTATATTATCGTGCTTTTCTTTTTCTATCGCGGTTTGGTATACTGAAGACTGAAATAAAGGCTTCCAGATTGTTAGAGTTACACAGGTAAGGTGATCCACAACCGGGTGTTGCCAGACAAGAACGGGCACAGGTAAGGCGTTAGTCTTATATGCGAGATATTACTGTCACGACGGTGGCGTATTCTGGATGTAGTCAACATCGACCTCGATAATTACTCTTCGAGGTCGATGTTGACCAGCTCGTTGGCTGCACGATAGTGGAATGTTACTTGTGTCTGTGCGCGCCGCTCCTCGGTTTGTAGGTCTTGGCGATCAAGTATTGTAAGGGTTGTAGTCACGCGCCGCTCCTGTAGGGTTTCTAGGTCTTGGTGATCAAGTATTGTAAGGGTTGTAGTCACGCGCCGCTCCTGTAGGGTTTCTAGGTCTTGGTGATCAAGTATTGTAAGGGTTGTAGTCACGCGCCGCTCCTGTAGGGTTTGTAGGTCTTGGTGATCAAGTATTGTAAGGGTTGTAGTCACGCGCCGCTCCTGTAGGGTTTGTAGGTCTTGGTGATCAAGTATTGTAAGGGTTGTAGTCACGCGCCGCTCCTGTAGGGTTTCTAGGTCTTGGCGATCAAGTATTGTAAGGGTTGTAGTCACGCGCCGCTCCTCGGTTTGTAGGTCTTGGCGATCAAGTATTGTAAGGGTTGTAGTCACGCGCCGCTCCTGTAGGGTTTCTAGGTCTTGGTGATCAAGTATTGTAAGGGTTGTAGTCACGCGCCGCTCCTGTAGGGTTTGTAGGTCTTGGTGATCAAGTATTGTAAGGGTTGTAGTCACGCGCCGCTCCTGTAGGGTTTCTAGGTCTTGGCGATCAAGTATTGTAAGGGTTGTAGTCACGCGCCGCTCCTCGGTTTGTAGGTCTTGGCGATCAAGTATTGTAAGGGTTGTAGTCACGCGCCGCTCCTGTAGGGTTTCTAGGTCTTGGTGATCAAGTATTGTAAGGGTTGTAGTCACGCGCCGCTCCTGTAGGGTTTGTAGGTCTTGGTGATCAAGTATTGTAAGGGTTGTAGTCACGCGCCGCTCCTGTAGGGTTTCTAGGTCTTGGTGATCAAGTATTGTAAGGGTTGTAGTCACGCGCCGCTCCTGTAGGGTTTGTAGGTCTTGGTGATCAAGTATTGTAAGGGTTGTAGTCACGCGCCGCTCCTCGGTTTGTAGGTCTTGGCGATCAAGTATTGTAAGGGTTGTAGTCACGCGCCGCTCCTGTAGGGTTTCTAGGTCTTGGTGATCAAGTATTGTAAGGGTTGTAGTCACGCGCCGCTCCTCGGTTTGTAGGTCTTGGCGATCAAGTATTGTAAGGGTTGTAGTCACGCGCCGCTCCTGTAGGGTTTCTAGGTCTTGGCGATCAAGTATTGTAAGGGTTGTAGTCACGCGCCGCTCCTGTAGGGTTTCTAGGTCTTGGTGATCAAGTATTGTAAGGGTTGTAGTCACGCGCCGCTCCTGTAGGGTTTCTAGGTCTTGGCGATCAAGTATTGTAAGGGTTGTAGTCACGCGCCGCTCCTGTAGGGTTTCTAGGTCTTGGTGATCAAGTATTGTAAGGGTTGTAGTCACGCGCCGCTCCTCGGGTTTGTAGGTCTTGGCGATCAAGTATTGTAAGGGTTGTAGTCACGCGCCGCTCCTCGGTTTGTAGGTCTTGGCGATCAAGTATTGTAAGGGTTGTAGTCACGCGCCGCTCCTGTAGGGTTTCTAGGTCTTGGTGATCAAGTATTGTAAGGGTTGTAGTCACGCGCCGCTCCTGTAGGGTTTCTAGGTCTTGGTGATCAAGTATTGTAAGGGTTGTAGTCACGCGCCGCTCCTGTAGGGTTTCTAGGTCTTGGTGATCAAGTAGTGTAAAGGTTGTAGTCACGCGCCGCTCCTGTAGGGTTTCTAGGTCTTGGTGATCAAGTATTGTAAGGGTTGTAGTCACGCGCCGCTCCTGTAGGGTTTCTAGGTCTTGGTGATCAAGTATTGTAAGGGTTGTAGTCACGCGCCGCTCCTGTAGGGTTTCTAGGTCTTGGTGATCAAGTATTGTAAGGGTTGTAGTCACGCGCCGCTCCTGTAGGGTTTCTAGGTCTTGGTGATCAAGTATTGTAAGGGTTGTAGTCACGCGCCGCTCCTGTAGGGTTTCTAGGTCTTGGTGATCAAGTATTGTAAGGGTTGTAGTCACGCGCCGCTCCTGTAGGTTTCTAGGTCTTGGTGATCAAGTATTGTAAGGGTTGTAGTCACGCGCCGCTCCTCGGTTTGTAGGTCTTGGCGATCAAGTATTGTAAGGGTTGTAGTCACGCGCCGCTCCTGTAGGGTTTCTAGGTCTTGGTGATCAAGTATTGTAAGGGTTGTAGTCACGCGCCGCTCCTGTAGGGTTTCTAGGTCTTGGTGATCAAGTATTGTAAGGGTTGTAGTCACGCACCGCTCCTGTAGGGTTTCTAGGTCTTGGTGATCAAGTATTGTAAGGGTTGTAGTCACGCGCCGCTCCTGTAGGGTTTCTAGGTCTTGGTGATCAAGTAGTGTAAGGGTTGTAGTCACGCGCCGCTCCTGTAGGGTTTCTAGGTCTTGGTGATCAAGTATTGTAAGGGTTGTAGTCACGCGCCGCTCCTGTAGGGTTTCTAGGTCTTGGTGATCAAGTATTGTAAGGGTTGTAGTCACGCGCCGCTCCTGTAGGGTTTCTAGGTCTTGGCGATCAAGTATTGTAAGGGTTGTAGTCACGCGCCGCTCCTCGGTTTGTAGGTCTTGGGATCAAGTATTGTAAGGGTTGTAGTCACGCGCCGCTCCTGTAGGGTTTCTAGGTCTTGGTGATCAAGTATTGTAAGGGTTGTAGTCACGCGCCGCTCCTCGGTTTGTAGGTCTTGGCGATCAAGTATTGTAAGGGTTGTAGTCACGCGCCGCTCCTGTAGGGTTTCTAGGTCTTGGCGATCAAGTATTGTAAGGGTTGTAGTCACGCGCCGCTCCTGTAGGGTTTCTAGGTCTTGGTGATCAAGTATTGTAAGGGTTGTAGTCACGCGCCGCTCCTGTAGGGTTTGTAGGTCTTGGTGATCAAGTATTGTAAGGGTTGTAGTCACGCGCCGCTCCTGTAGGGTTTCTAGGTCTTGGTGATCAAGTATTGTAAGGGTTGTAGTCACGCGCCGCTCCTGTAGGGTTTGTAGGTCTTGGTGATCAAGTATTGTAAGGGTTGTAGTCACGCGCCGCTCCTGTAGGGTTTCTAGGTCTTGGTGATCAAGTATTGTAAGGGTTGTAGTCACGCGCCGCTCCTGTAGGGTTTCTAGGTCTTGGTGATCAAGTATTGTAAGGGTTGTAGTCACGCGCCGCTCCTGTAGGGTTTGTAGGTCTTGGTGATCAAGTATTGTAAGGGTTGTAGTCACGCGCCGCTCCTGTAGGGTTTGTAGGTCTTGGTGATCAAGTATTGTAAGGGTGTAGTCACGCGCCGCTCCTGTAGGGTTTGTAGGTCTTGGTGATCAAGTATTGTAAGGGTTGTAGTCACGCGGCGCTCCTGTAGGGTTTGTAGGTCTTTCTTGGTGATCAAGTAGTGTAAGGGTTGTAGTCACGCGCCGCTCCTGTAGGGTTTCTAGGTCTTGGTGATCAAGTATTGTAAAGGTTGTAGTCACGCGCCGCTCCTGTAGGGTTTGTAGGTCTTGGTGATCAAGTATTGTAAGGGTTGTAGTCACGCACCGCTCCTGTAGGGTTTCTAGGTCTTGGTGATCAAGTATTGTAAGGTTGTAGTCACGCGCCGCTCCTGTAGGGTTTCTAGGTCTTGGTGATCAAGTATTGTAAGGGTTGTAGTCACGCGCCGCTCCTGTAGGGTTTCTAGGTCTTGGTGATCAAGTATTGTAAGGGTTGTAGTCACGCGCCGCTCCTGTAGGGTT
Source organism: Ridgeia piscesae (assembly GCA_025642075.2). Taxonomy (NCBI): domain Eukaryota; kingdom Metazoa; phylum Annelida; class Polychaeta; order Sabellida; family Siboglinidae; genus Ridgeia; species Ridgeia piscesae. The sequence continues at coordinate 69,507 of JAODUO010001637.1, read as the reverse complement.
TCTAGGTCTTGGCGATCAAGTATTGTAAGGGTTGTAGTCACGCGCCGCTCCTCGGTTTGTAGGTCTTGGCGATCAAGTATTGTAAGGGTTGTAGTCACGCGCCGCTCCTGTAGGGTTTCTAGGTCTTGGTGATCAAGTATTGTAAGAGGTTGTAGTCACGCGCCGCTCCTCGGTTTGTAGGTCTTGGTGATCAAGTATTGTAAGGGTTGTAGTCACGCGCGCTCCTGTAGGGTTTCTAGGTCTTGGCGATCAAGTATTGTAAGGGTTGTAGTCACGCGCCGCTCCTGTAGGGTTTCTAGGTCTTGGTGATCAAGTATTGTAAGGGTTGTAGTCACGCGCCGCTCCTGTAGGGTTTGTAGGTCTTGGTGATCAAGTATTGTAAGGGTTGTAGTCACGCGCCGCTCCTGTAGGGTTTCTAGGTCTTGGTGATCAAGTATTGTAAGGGTTGTAGTCACGCGCCGCTCCTGTAGGGTTTGTAGGTCTTGGTGATCAAGTATTGTAAGGGTTGTAGTCACGCGCCGCTCCTGTAGGGTTTCTAGGTCTTGGTGATCAAGTATTGTAAGGGTTGTAGTCACGCGCCGCTCCTGTAGGGTTTCTAGGTCTTGGTGATCAAGTATTGTAAGGTTGTAGTCACGCGCCGCTCCTGTAGGGTTTGTAGGTCTTGGTGATCAAGTATTGTAAGGGTTGTAGTCACGCGCCGCTCCTGTAGGGTTTGTAGGTCTTGGTGATCAAGTATTGTAAGGGCTGTAGTCACGCGCCGCTCCTGTAGGGTTTGTAGGTCTTGGTGATCAAGTATTGTAAGGGTTGTAGTCACGCGGGCTGCTGTAGGGTTTGTAGGTCTTTCTTGGTGATCAAGTAGTGTATGGGTTGTAGTCACGCGCCGCTCCTGTAGGGTTTCTAGGTCTTGGTGATCAAGTATTGTAAGGGTTGTAGTCACGCGCCGCTCCTGTAGGGTTTGTAGGTCTTGGTGATCAAGTATTGTAAGGGTTGTAGTCACGCGCCGCTCCTGTAGGGTTTGTAGGTCTTGGTGATCAAGTATTGTAAGGGTTGTAGTCACGCGCCGCTCCTGTAGGGTTTGTAGGTCTTGGTGATGAAGTATTGTAAGGGTTGTAGTCACGCACCGCTCCTGTAGGGTTTGTAGGTCTTGGTGATCAAGTAGTGTAAAGGTTGTAGTCACGCGCCGCTCCTGTAGGGTTTGTAGGTCTTGGTGATCAAGTAGTGTAAAGGTTGTAGTCACGCGCCGCTCCTGTAGGGTTTGTAGGTCTTGGTGATCAAGTAGTGTAAGGGTTGTAGTCACGCGCCGCTCCTGTAGGGTTTGTAGGTCTTGGAGATCAAGTATTGTAAGGTTGTAGTCACGCGCCGCTCCTGTAGGGTTTGTAGGTCTTGGTGATCAAGTATTGTAAGGGTTGTAGTCACGCGCCGCTCCTGTAGGGTTTGTAGGTCTTGGTGATCAAGTATTGTAAGGGTTGTAGTCACGCGCCGCTCCTGTAGGGTTTGTAGGTCTTGGTGATCAAGTATTGTAAGGGTTGTAGTCACGCGCCGCTCCTGTAGGGTTTGTAGGTCTTGGTGATCAAGTATTGTAAGGGTTGTAGTCACGCGCCGCTCCTGTAGGGTTTCTAGGTCTTGGTGATCAAGTATTGTAAGGGTTGTAGTCACGCGCCGCTCCTGTAGGGTTTGTAGGTCTTGGTGATCAAGTATTTTAAGGGGTTTTAGTCACGCGCCGCTCCTGTAGGGTTTGTAGGTCTTGGTGATCAAGTATTGTAAGGGTTGTAGTCACGCGCCGCTCCTGTAGGGTTTCTAGGTCTTGGTGATCAAGTATTGTAAGGGTTGTAGTCACGCGCCGCTCCTGTAGGGTTTGTAGGTCTTGGTGATCAAGTATTGTAAGGGTTGTAGTCACGCGCCGCTCCTGTAGGGTTTGTAGGTCTTGGTGATCAAGTATTGTAAGGGTTGTAGTCACGCGCCGCTCCTGTAGGGTTTGTAGGTCTTGGTGATCAAGTATTGTAAGGGTTGTAGTCACGCGCCGCTCCTGTAGGGTTTCTAGGTCTTGGTGATCAAGTATTGTAAGGGTTGTAGTCACGCGCCGCTCCTGTAGGGTTTGTAGGTCTTGGTGATCAAGTATTGTAAGGGTTGTAGTCACGCGCCGCTCCTGTAGGGTTTGTAGGTCTTGGCGATCAAGTATTGTAAGGGTTGTAGTCACGCGCCGCTCCTGTAGGGTTTGTAGGTCTTGGTGATCAAGTATTGTAAGGGTTGTAGTCACGCGCCGCTCCTGTAGGGTTTGTAGGTCTTGGAGATCAAGTATTGTAAGGGTTGTAGTCACGCGCCGCTCCTGTAGGGTTTGTAGGTCTTTCTTGGTGATCAAGTAGTGTAAGGGTTGTAGTCACGCGCCGCTCCTGTAGGGTTTGTAGGTCTTTCTTGGTGATCAAGTAGTGTAAGGGTTGTAGTCACGCGCCGCTCCTGTAGGGTTTGTACGTCTTTCTTGGTGATCAAGTAGTGTAAGGGTTGTAGTCACGCGCCGCTCCTGTAGGGTTTGTACGTCTTTCTTGGTGATCAAGTATTGTAAAGGGGTTTTAGTCACGCGCCGCTCCTGTAGGGTTTGTAGGTCTTTCTTGGTGATCAAGTAGTGTAAGGGTTGTAGTCACGCGAAGCATCTGTAGGGTTTGTAGGTCTTTCTTGGTGATCAAGTATGACGTTTACATTGCTATAAGGTTTGTAGTCATGGCGCCGACATACGTGTGTTACCATACGCAGCGATTATAGGTCACGCTAGGCGTTGCCTGAGTTGTTATTTCATTACGTTGACCGCAAGTGGACATTGGATTAAATATGGAAAACGGTGATACTTTTATAAACTGCAACAATGTTGACAGGAAAGACATCAGGTCGCAATTTCAACAAGTAAATGCATGTGGCTCCTGTCCGACATACACAATGATGACAATGCATCGTTATGATACAGACAAATTACATATATTGCGAAATGCTGTTATGATGATTGTGTTATTATTTCATTTCGATGGGATCGTCCCACAAGAACTGAAACCCAGTAGACCGTCAACGTGATTATTATACGTTAGGCAGTCTTGATGCTACCATTGCGAACACCGGAATCTCGTAGGTCGGAGGGGCGTGGAGTCAGTGGAGTGGGTTGTGGATTAGATGTTTTGGTCTGGTATTTTTTCAGATTAAATTACTATTTATGTGTCTGTCCAAGGACCGCAATAGAAACAAGTGCTTGCACTTTCATTCATTCCTTATATTTTAATGTATTAAGTATTTATATTCTATGTATATATAAGCTAACATCTTATATGATATCTCTCTATCTCTATATGTATATGTTTGTCCGCCCCCCCGCCCGCCCGCCCACTATTAACATAATAGCAATATATAGTGTAATACACACTTGACTTTGTTCATAGACGTTAAATGATTTAATGTATAATGACCGTGTATTGAATTCCCGAGTTTCCTGTCAATCTCACATAATCCGATCTCATATCGCTTCCGCTAGTGTGACGTTCTTTTCAAATTCCCTTGAATGCGGTATCATCTGTGGTGACAGCCTCAATCAGAATATAATTACATTCGTTACTCTTCCAACGCTGCATGTCAATGTACACCGATTTAACAAGATGACTATCCACAGTGAAATGCCCACATAATACGTGGAGAAAATGACCATTGATTTGTGGAATGAACAAAGACTATGCAACTACGTGTATCCAGGCTTCATGATATGATTATTTTATAAAGTCATGTTTTAACGCGATTGCGATTCCCCAAATGAAGTTATTTATTACCTGGGCTTTAAATACCGAAGTTTCACGAACGTTTACTTTGAAAATCCACCCAGATGTTTGTTGAGTGGAACACACAGAAACAACGCCACATTCAATCTGACGGTGTCGAACCTGCGCGAAATTGGTTTCATTACAACAGATGGTTTCGGAAATAGAGTTAGAGGTGCACTTGATTTGCTATAAATGGATTAGGTTTTCGGCGTGATTTACAATTAAATTGCTGCGACTGGATATGCCTTAGCAAGTTGGCGCGCATGCGTACAACGCCTGTGCGAAACGGGGCAACACCATCACCGGAAAGTGACGCACGTAGCAAGTAGCACTGCTTTAGTTACATATTATGGATTCCTTAACCGCGCTTGCCTTTACAATATCATGGTGGCTCACTTGTCAAATATGCTAACATAGCTTCTGTTTAAATCGACATGATCAGTTCGTGGCTTTTTATTTTTATTGCAAAATCATATAGTATAACTTATAACTATTGTAGCGTCCTGACCGCCAATAAACGTTTTATCGAAACAGAACTGACTTCGTAATGTTAAACGTCGAACGTTTATAAGAATCCCGACGCTGTCACTCAAATCGCCGCGAGTGACACCCAGCCTTTGACCTTTACCAACTGGGAGCCGTGCACCTGGCTGGGTGTGGCGTTAGTGGCGTCAGCTTGTGTTCACGTGATACTGCATCGCGTGATCATGCATTTCCTTCTGGGCTTTTAGCCACGCCTACAACGGTTCCGAAAACGCCTCATGGTCGATGTGTACACAGAGTTAAGCGCCCTTACTGCGTCTATTTGCAACCCCCAAATGGTACATGAAAACATATTTTGACTGTCTTTACGCTATAATAGGTATAATTTATACCGTATAACATGATTCTGCAATATAAATAAAAAGACACGAACGCCATGTCGCTTTAAGTCAATATAATTTCAATCTATATATGTTTCGCTTTAAAATATTTGCTATTGCAGCATAACTTGTTGAAATCAGTTTATATTCCCCCCAACACAACAACACACACACACACACACATAAATAAAAAAAATATATATATATATATATATATATATATATATATATATATATATATATATATATATATATATATATATATATATTTAAACCAACAGGGACTAGGCATAGTCCCAGCAGGGAGCTACGTTAAGAAATGCGTCGGCGCAAGAAGGATGCCGGAACTTCCTACTTTCAACTAATTTGGTCTATTTTAGACCGAGGCACTCGGACGCCGAAGCGAAATACGAGAGAAGTCATTACGGTTGGCCTGCCATGTTGAACACACATACGAAATGTTACGGTGAAGTGTAAAAAAAATTGGTTAGTTTATCGCGCGGCTGTCTTAATACAACAAAATGTTTCTGTGATGATTACTGCAACTTCGATCTGCGACTGACCTGTGGTCGAAAGGAAACTTGCTATTAATAACACTAATACATTATTCATTATTTCTCAATTAGCGATTTTACACTATTAACTTAACAGTTATTTTCCATAAATTATATGTGATAGTTCTATTTAATTTATGCTGTTTTATGATGAGCGCCAGAAAGCATTATTTTTATCTAAAGAGGATTCGAGGGCTATATAAAAGTATTATTATTTCATGACTAACTTACTGTAGGTACTTTTACACACACACACACACACACACACACACACACACACACACACACACACACACACACACACACACACACACACACACACACACACACACACACACACACACACACACACACACACACACACACACACACACACACACACACACACACACACACACACACACACACACACACACACACACACACACACACACTACACACACCACACACACACACACACACACACACACACACTACACACACACATACACACACACACACACACACACACACACATATATATATATATATATATATATATATATATATATATATATATATAAATACATATATCTATACACACGTGAGTATGACATTAGATGTTCGCAAAACTTGAATTAGAATACGTCGGGGTCAACATACCAAACGGGAACTGCGATACTATAATTGTATTTCGATTCCGAGGTCACATGATATTTCGTAGTAATTCGTCTACAGGATCAGTTTACCAAGCAGTCACGACATTAACTACACCGGCAAATCTTTTTGAACACTATGATTATATATATACCATGATATATATATATATATATATATATATATATATATATATATAATTTGGGTAATCATTTGTAATCGTTATATTTATGGCAATGCTACGTACAGTAACAGTTGAAACCTTAGTGGGCCACCTCACTGAGGTACAGTGTTGCACCAGTCTAGCGTATCCTCTTTGTGTGCTGTATATATATATATATATATATATATAAAAATAACACACACACACACACACACACACACACACACACACACACACACACACACACACACACACACACACACACACACACACACACACACACACACATTTCTTGACACCAAATGTTATACACTACATGATACTTTCTGTACTTGCGGAAAGTTGGTTTAAATTGTGTTCCTTTAAACTTTTCATTGGCTGAAAACAGGACACCTATTCATACACATCGTGACGTCACCAACCCCTCGAGAGTTCGGTCTAATAGAGAAATGGTGCATCCAAAATAGCTACAAACGTGGCTAGTTCCATCAAAGTTAAATGGACTAAACTAATGGATTTTCTCGATTTCACACACTGGAGCTGCCGATAGACGTAATTTCCGTCCGACCCTCGGCGCAGTTTTTTTATTACTGATCAGACCGTCAGCTATGCGCTTTCCATCCGACTCCCAATTCCTTCCAATACCAGTTCATTGTGTTTAATTCCAATTCCATCTATAATCATTCAATTCTAATTCCAATTCCCGCTCCAATGCCACAGAACAAAAGTTAACCAGAACAATTATACGATCGATGTGCATACATACGTCTTTTGTCCTAGCCCTAGTAATGTAGCGTGTCATATATTATGTATTTATATGATTATATAATCATTTTAATTATTATATTATACACAAATAATCACACATACCTGGTACATAGAAATGAGTAAACGAAAAGAAAGGGATTCATTCAGTGATATGTTATTGCAGGGAAGCCATTTTAATGTAGGCATAATTAAAATATCTGAGTCTATATCTCTACAGTCTCTCTCTCTCTCTCTCTCTCTCTCTCTCTCTCTCTCTCTCTCTCTCTCTCTCTCTCTCTCTCTCTCTCTCTCTCTCTCTCTCTCTCTCTCTCTCTCTCTCTCTCTCTCTCTCTCTCTCTCTCTCTCTCTCTCTCTCTCTCTCTCTCTCTCTCTCTCTCTCTCTCTCTCTCTCTCTCTCTCTCTCTCTCTCTCTCTCTCTCTCTCTCTCTCTCTCTCTCTCTCTCTCTCTCTCTCTCTCTCTCTCTCTCTCTCTCTCTCTCTCTCTCTCTCTCTCTCTCTCTCTCTCTCTCTCTCTCTCTCTCTCTCTCTCTCTCTCTCTCTCTCTCTCTTTTTTTTTTTTTTTTTTTTTTTCTCTCTCTCTCTCTTCTCTCTCTCTCTCTCTCTCTCTCTCTCTCTCTCTCTCTCTCTCTCTCTCTCTCTCTCTCTCTCTCTCTCTCTCTCTCTTGCATCAACTACTTGGCAGTTACCATTACATGGCATTATTACATTGTCACATTCTGGTTACAAATACAAGCCTCTTCAGTCTTCACTGGGCTTATGTGTGTGTGCACTGGTAATCTTTGGACCTTAATTGGTTACACTCTGGACTGTATGGAGGTATCCTGGTGTCTTTTGTCTTAGCCCTAGTATCTGTTTAGTATGTGATACTGGGAAAGTGTGATTGTTATCTGAGCAATTGCACTGATTCTTTGCCAGCAGGTATTTCACACAACGCAGTAGGACATGCCTAATTGACTTCCCAGTCATCAGTTTCATCCACTGATCAATTACTGGGTATTGTTTGAACAGCAGCTTAATTGTCCAATTTTTTTGGTCAGTAAGCACCATTGCCTGGACAGCAATACTCCCATCGGTGTGAAAAATATCCTTCACAGCGTCCAAAAATATCAGATGCTCAATTTCTTTTCAATTAAAAACCTTTCAATTCCAATTCCAATTCAATTCATTTTGTTCCAAATCTTTCCATTCCATTTCCGGCTCCAATTCCAGAATTGAATTTTCGTTGGTGGACGACGCGGCATCTTGCTCCCGACTCCCGCTACTGCCTTCAGCGCCACCACCGCCACCGTCGCCAACCGCCAGCCCTGTCACCGCCACGGCCACCGTGATCGATGGTATAGCGGTCATTGCCGAGGCAGAGACGTGAAATCACACAAAACGTCATCATCGTCGGCTACGTGGCCATCTGTGGCTGATAGTTCTAATGACAGAGTGTTGAACGCAACGGCAGTCTAGCCATTGTTGACAGGTGGCCGTTGTCTAGAGGGGCCGCTCGGGAGGGGGAATAAATCCGTTTAAAATCATAACGTGTTGGTTTAAGAACACATCAACCATTGTGTGGTGTTGTACTTATGTGTATTATTGGACGTTGCACACGTACACACGTACACACGTATACAGGCGGTCATACAACCGCGCTCATGCACGCGCACGGGCAGACGTCCATATCTGCGAACCGGCAAAATAACAGACAGACAAACGATGAGCCTAAGACGATAAATCAATAATCACTTCTCTATGACAATCATATTTACCTGCGCTGCCAATTTACCGCAGCAGTATGCCCGTCTGAAAAATCGTACAATAGATCATATCCTCTCTACGTTGTAAGTTTGATTTTGCAAACGAGATAACTGGGCATAGGTCAACACGTCGTCATGCACATACACAATCTAGTGACTGTAGATTTCCCTATAGTAAAGCGGGCAGCTAATTTGGATGATTGAACGTCAACAATATTACGTTGGCTATCAACAATCATACATCTTGACGAGTTGTACTGTTACTCGCACAGATCATGTTCATTTTCTGGACGAGTTGTACTGTTACTCGCACAGATCCTGTTCACTTTCTGGACGAGTTGTACTGTTACTCGCACAGATCCTGTTCACTTTCTGGACGAGTTGTACTGTTACTCGCACAGATCCTGTTCACTTTCTGGACGAGTTGTACTGTTACTCGCACAGATCCTGTTCACTCTCTGGACGAGTTGTACTGTTACTCGCACAGATCCTGTTCACTTTCTGGACGAGTTGTACTGTTACTCGCACAGATCCTGTTCACTTTCTGGACGAGTTGTACTGTTACTCGCACAGATCCTGTTCACTCTTCTGGACGAGTTGTACTGTTACTCGCACAGATCCTGTTCCTTTCTGGACGAGTTGTACTGTTACTCGCACAGATCCTGTTCACTTCTGGACGAGTTGTACTGTTACTCGCACAGATCATGTTCACTTCTGGACGAGTTGTACTGTTACTCGCACAGATCCTGTTCACTCTCTGGACGAGTTGTACTGTTACTCGCACAGATCCTGTTCACTTTCTGGACGGGTTGTACTGTTACTCGCACAGATCCTGTTCACTTTCTGGACGGGTTGTACTGTTACTCGCACAGATCCTGTTCACTTTCTGGACGAGTTGTACTGTTACTCGCACAGATCCTGTTCACTTTCTGGACGAGTTGTACTGTTACTCGCACAGATCCTGTTCACTTTCTGGACGAGTTGTACTGTTACTCGCACAGATCCTGTTCACTCTCTGGACGAGTTGTACTGTTACTCGCACAGATCCTGTTCACTTTCTGGACGAGTTGTACTGTTACTCGCACAGATCCTGTTCACTTTCTGGACGAGTTGTACTGTTACTCGCACAGATCCTGTTCACTTTCTGGACGAGTTGTACTGTTACTCGCACAGATCCTGTTCACTTTCTGGACGAGTTGTACTGTTACTCGCACAGATCCTGTTCACTTTCTGGACGAGTTGTACTGTTACTCGCACAGATCCTGTTCACTTTCTGGACGAGTTGTACTGTTACTCGCACAGATCCTGTTCACTTTCTGGACGAGTTGTACTGTTACTCGCACAGATCCTGTTCACGTTCTGGACGAGTTGTACTGTTACTCGCACAGATCCTGTTCACTCTCTGGACGAGTTGTACTGTTACTCGCACAGATCCTGTTCACTTTCTGGACGAGTTGTACTGTTACTCGCACAGATCCTGTTCACGTTCTGGACGAGTTGTACTGTTACTCGCACAGCTCCTGTTCACTCTCTGGACGAGTTGTACTGTTACTGCAAAGATCCTGTTCACTCTCTGGACGAGTTGTACTGTTACTGCACAGATCCTGTTCACTCTCTGGACGAGTTGTACTGTTACTCGCACAGATCATGTTCACTCTCTGGACGAGTTGTACTGTTACTCGCACAGATCCTGTTCACTTTCTGGACGAGTTGTACTGTTACTCGCACAGATCCTGTTCACTTTCTGGACGAGTTGTACTGTTACTCGCACAGATCCTGTTCACTCTCTGGACGAGTTGTACTGTTACTGCACAGATCCTGTTCACTCTCTGGACGAGTTGTACTGTTACTCGCACAGATCCTGTTCAATCTCTGGACGAGTTGTACTGTTACTGCACAGATCATGTTCACTTTCTGGACGAGTTGTACTGTTACTCGCACAGATCCTGGTCACTCTCTGGACGAGTTGTACTGTTACTCGCACAGATCCTGTTCACTCTCTGGACGAGTTGTACTGTTACTCGCACAGATCATGTTCACTCTCTGGACGAGTTGTACTGTTACTCGCACAGATCCTGTTCACTCTCTGGACGAGTTGTACTGTTACTCGCACAGATCCTGTTCACTCTCTGGACGAGTTACGTTCTACTATAAATACTAAAAATATTTATAAAACAACGATATAAAATATTTTGTGGAAAACGCAAGATAATAAGTTTTAACTTAAGATTATAATTTACTTTGAAAATGCATAAAAAATAGCCTTATGTGTGGGTCACACACCCTGAATTGGCCAATGTACGGCCTCACAACCCCAACTTGGCAGGATAAGGCTCCACAATCCCAATTTACCACTGTAGGGCCTCAACAATCCCAATTTGAAATACGGCTCCAGCGTCACCTGGTGGTGTGGTTTAACACCACTGAAGTATACTTCAGATGGTCAGAGAAACATCTGCCTAACAAAGTAAGACTAGACGGATTCCCGGGTGACCAGAGAGACCTTATCTTTATTACCCGCGTCTCGTTGTCGTTAGCACTACACCGGGTTTATTTACAGACGGTTGCAATTAAGCCTTTGATTGTGTGGGAGCGTGGCCTAATTGGCCAATCCCTATGTCTGTCCAGGCCTAGTGTCCTGTATCCCTAATTATTTAAATCACCCCCTATAGTGTAGTTGCATGTGGATTGTCACCTTGTAGATAACAGTTACCTCATAAGGGCCACAGTATTGTATAACACAAATAAGGCTAGGATCAGTTGGACTGACTTTAGTAGGATTTACTTTAGTAGGTATCACATTCAGACAATATCTATTCATAGTCGTGACGGCAAAATCGTGGAGGTTCCGGGTTCTACACAAACCACGCGTCTCATATGAACTGTTGGTTGGTCCACTCAAGACGATGCAATCTATTCACTAAATATTGTAACATTTACCATAATGATTGATAGTGTGTAGAATGTATACACGATATCAACTGACTACATGCATCACTGTAATAAATAAATAAATAACGTACTATTGATAATTAATGAGGGATGGAGAAACTCTCACGATATTCGTATCCGTTCAGAATAAACTCGCTTAAAACACGCAAACTATTTGATGATAGAGAATGTGTTTCAGTCATGTTTGTCCAATACACACGAAAAACAATACAGTTAACCTAATCAATTGGATGGCAACACTTATTTGGGGGTATTTATCGATTACTTGGTAGCTCTTCGTATTCTGAGTGAAACACCGTTCTGACTTCATTCGTTTATAAATTTAACATCCCGGGATGTCACGTCACCCACATGGCATATTGGTATTGCCAACTATTACAAAACAGAGGTTCTGCACGGGAGAGAGCCGAATTACTAGTTGACGCTAAATAGGCATCAGTACAACTCAAACAATTAGCTATAATGTAGTTTTAGTGATGTTTTTCAACTGATTTAAAAGATCTACCGTGGTGTAAGTAAGATGCTATCTGAATCTAAAAAAAATTCAAATGGCCAGCACGTAACATAGCGGTAAATTAGATGTACCACAACATTATGCTGGTGTCGTATTATATATAAAAGTTAATATTATATATAACAATTAATTATTAGGGATGAAACTAAAAAAAATGCAGTTTGGAATGAATTACCACAACCACTCTCTTTTGTGACGGACATTTTGTGAATATCACATTTGATCATGATTAGAGAAACACCAAAATATTAATATCTTATTTGCAGTTAAATTATAATGGCACATTTGCCTCTTTTAGAATAGCTGCATTTGTGTTTTAGTATATAAAAACAGAAATATATTTTAACTTACATTTCAATAAAACATTTTGCATTTGAAAATTTCGAAACACTTGCATTTGGTTAATCGAAGACACTTCTTGGATGCTTCCGAGAGAAGTTGATATGGTGTTTGATTTAACACGTCTGCCAGAAAAGCAGCGCTTTGAACAACCACGAGGACTGGGTAATGAACTATATACAAACTTACCTTTATTTTCTTGTATTTGCAAGATACCGTCCACCACTTCCACTTATTTTAAAATCATTTCATTTACATTTATTTTTAAATCATGTCATTTACATCTGGTGGACATCAATAATTTCGCGTCTGTACCGGGAATCTGAAGACTACATCAAGTAGCCCATCCAATCAACTGCGGTAATGTCATTTATGTTCCCCCTTAAAAAAACGCTTTTAGCTCTCGACGTGACTTATACGACGTGGCATCAGATGTCCACGTCCTTGTAAAATTGTTAACTACATCCGACGTGGAAACTACGCCGACAGTACTCCGACATTAGCAACATTTTTACGCAACACCATGACAACTTCAAGTTTCGACGTTCTTACAACGTTGATCACCCGACGTTGTAAAGAAGTCGGATTTGGTTGTTGACGAAATTTCAACGTCGGTGACAACGTCAAGTTTCGACGTCATTGCAACGTCAGGTCATCGACGTTGTAAATATGTTGTGTGTACGCTGTACGACGTCGTGGCGGATATCGAATTAATAATCTACGTCGCACCGACGAGTGTCTAAGTCTCGATGCCCTCCTGGTACGTAGCTTCTCCGTAAGCAAGAATCATCGACGACCTCCTGTAGCAAACTGTGGTTTTCTGGGGAGGCTCGTATAGTAGGATCTAAGAGAAGGACAACTCTGATTCCAAACGTGGGAAAACCCAACTCATTAGGAGAGGAGACAACTTTGGCAGGAGAGGAGACGAAAACTCTGACTCAGAACCATGAATGCCGAACACAGGCGACAGTACGTAACGTCGTCAACCCAGGTAACCCGAGTGACGTAGTGTTGGGGAAAATACCGTCCAAAGACAGACGAGTCAAATCCATTGACCACAATCCTGCCAGCCAGTGGGTGGGCAATGGCGCGCCGACGGAAATAATAGTTGAAGAGATAACTGGATCAGTACAACCGCAAAGTACAAGCTCCATTGTTAAGGTCCTTGACATGGAAGGTGATTGCAACAATGGGACCCATTACAGCTTAACATAATCAAAGTCCCAGGAAATTGATGACATTCCCAAACGGCTACCAACTTTCCCAGGCACAGAAAGACAACTGTCATTACTACATTATAAAGCACAGACTTCAACATCAACAGCAGCAATGCATGTGATATCCATGTTACGTGTTTAGAGAAGCACCGCATGGTACGAGAAGCAGTAAATACCACATGTTAGAAGAAAGAGAACAGGCGGTTATTAACGTTCGCTGCAACCAAAGCCACAATGGGATAAGTTGTTAAATGTTACATAGTCCAACAGCAATGAACTGTTTATAAATGTAAAGAACACATCACCTAGAACTGCCATCGCCTCATTTACACGCTACACAGAAGTGTACAACATCAGCGGATATCTATGTAGTCCTAATGACGGGAGTGGTGACAACGGTGTTAACTACTTCTAAGCAGACATACAAAGCCAAAGGACAATAAACCCAAACGAAATACTATTACCGAAGTTATATAAACATATTCCAGTGCAAAGGTTGGCAACTTTGTTGTCGAATAGTCCCGCAACAATGAAGCAATCAGAAATGGACAATGGCTCTCGGATTTTATTCACTAAAATAACATGCTACAAATGGATTGTTTATATTAAATGTCAGTATTGAATATATATTGCTGATATAATATATTATGCACTATCATAAAAGAACTGGAAAGAAACATACGTCAATTAGATAGTTTCTAAACTATTTAATTAGATAGTTTCTAAACTATCTAATGTTCCACTGAAATTAAAGGTTGACAAATAGATGCAGACAAACTCGAATATAACATTCTCATGAGGCGCCTACAACTGACTTGTCATCGCTATCGATACAGAGAAAAATTTGGAAAACACGGCACGAAAAACAGAGTGACGCGAAAGAAAATCTATGCTAATCTTGACATTAAACGGCCCAGGAGGGGACTAGCAAAGGGCGACTTGTCTCAACGGCAGTGTAATGAGAACCG
>JAODUO010001637.1:7500-50000 GCA_025642075.2 Ridgeia piscesae | reverse complement strand
TTGAAGCAATAAACACAAAATATGCTCGATTTCATAAGGAAAGTGGCATCAAAAACAACGCAGGCAGCGTATCAGGGGCAGTAAACCGGTACTCGTGCTAGTAACGACTGCTATCAGGTCATCGTGGAATAGAAGGTTTCCGCATGACTGCGTCGTTTATTATCATATTATGACAACCGTGAAACTTATAGTTCCATAGGTTCCTTCATGCCGAAGAGACAAGGAAGCTGGATTGTTCGGGATTAACAATCAATAGTCGATTTGAAAGTGATGTATTAAGCGTTCACAAATTAACAGTTCGTAGACTAATAGGTAACTGGTAATCCGTATGCAAGCCTAAATTATGTTGTTGAAATACATGGACGTATCCTTTGCGATAAAAGAAAGCATTGCTTGATAAATTAATTTAAGTATGTCATCGAGTTGTCATACATACTGACTCTTACCATTGAGAGAACAACTTATGTCTGTCATAGAGTTGCCATATACACTGACATACGATTGAATGACAAACGTACCATGGTCGAAGTGGAATTACAGTTCACGGTAACAAACTCCGCCAAAACATAGTTGATAATGTACAAAGGTATATAGGTGTGACTGCGACAGTTCGCTTAACGATACAGGGTTATTATCACACGAATGTTGTTAATTAGCAATACACATATTAACAACATAAAATATGAAACCCCGTTTGATTATGTTATATGCCGCAAGACAGGAAACACAAACATGTTTCAGCTTATATATGTTTGGCAAAACAAACATGTTTCAACTTACATACCTTTGGCAACACAAACATGTCTCTGCTTGTATACATTTGACAATTAAATCATGTTTCAACTTTTATATCATTGGCAACATAAACATGTCTCAGCTTGTGTATCTTTGGCAAACGTATAGCTGTTTTGGTATTTAAACTATAGTTATTATATTCAGGAGAGGGTATTCATTACGTGATCAGTAGGTATAAACGATGGGAAAATAATGTAGAAGTTCACGA
This sequence comes from Ridgeia piscesae, assembly GCA_025642075.2. Classification (NCBI taxonomy): domain Eukaryota; kingdom Metazoa; phylum Annelida; class Polychaeta; order Sabellida; family Siboglinidae; genus Ridgeia; species Ridgeia piscesae. The sequence continues at coordinate 48,997 of JAODUO010001637.1, read as the reverse complement.
TGACATAATATAGCGGCAATGGTGTTAATGTAATTAGCAAACGAACGTTACATAAGCCCGATAGGCGGAGGCAATGCATGCTGCCAGTAATATAGTGTAAATGTAGCTTGGTCTGCGCTAAGGCGTCAATGTAACACCTTTGACATCCTCATTTCCGCCGTTTTCTTCTACTGTTCCGATCCCAAGGCCAACGTTCTTCTTGATACTATGTACACGTTTAAAAGCTATCGTCTACTTCGTAGGTTCCCGTTCATACATCTCGGCCATCTGTTAGATTGCATACAAACACGTACGCATTCATTCGATTGGGTAAATGGGGAATTTGCGGGCGCCCCTATTCTGACATCGTTTAACGCTTTCGTTCGGTTTTCATCACATTTGTTGGTAGAGATTTCTTTAACGTGAAGCTCGTATTCACTTCAGATATCAAACTTCAGTTCACCGAACACTAACACAGTTCGTGTTAATATGAATGTCATCAATGGAGAACACAGTAACGGATTAAGTACGTGTTAGGTCATTAAGTTAGTCGGGAACGTTCATCAGCGGCTGCGCATTCGGTGGTATCAATTCAGCAGGATCAGAACTACCACGGAGCCACACATTGGCTGCCCTACGTTCTACACGTACAAGTAATTGCTCCAAGACATCAAGTCAAACACAGCGGTCATCAACATATCTTGGCATCTTACTAGACACAACATTATCGTACGAAATGCAGAAGTCAGACGAAACAGAATGAATAGAATAGCGCATATATCCATAGCGTTCACGGCTCTTTACATATTATTTCACATTAAAACTTTTAAATTTGAATAATAACGCATAAATATAATAAAGAAATAAATACATAATAATTGAGTTTTGTTACTCAGATAAAAATGCTGTATAAACATCAGTGGCTTATAAATAAAACAAGTAACTTGATAAATAAAGTACTTTAAGTGTCCTTTCAGTATTAATCGGATAAAAATATGAATACATTATAATTTAGAATAGTCTCAGCGGCCATTTAGTCGGTGTAAGTCGTAATAAATAGGTGAACGCAGCTTTGAACGATATCAAGATGATTTTGACGCCACAGTGGTTGGTGAAACATTCTATACTGTTGCAGCTGCGTGGACGCTGCTGTGGTTCGGACTGTGGCAAAGACAAGACTGTTGCCATCGGTGGAACTAAGATACCTGGCTGGTTTGTAGTCTGTCACAAGTGTTTGCATATAATATGATGGGGAGAGGTCGGCATTCAACGCTTTATAACTGAATTCTGCTACTTTGTAGGTCATCCGTTGCTGGACATGACAGGAACAACATCATCCGCAAATGTGCAAACTCGAAATGGAGGAGCAGAGCACCGTGTTAAGTTCCAGTGGCGTAGTTCCTTGCCAGTCTACTGCCGAGTAAGCATTTGCTATGTGGGAGACACAATACATCAACTACCTAATCACGTGCCTGCTACGCCCAGATTGACGTATAGGAAAAGCGTCACGAACAACATTACACCGCTCCGCACATCGCTCGGCAGCACCAGACTAGACATGTGGGGAATGCGACTGCAAGAAACACCAGCAGTCGTCAAAATGGGATTACGACCAGCTGGACCCCTGCCAGTGGGGTCTGACCAAACATAGCTCTGCTGGCTTTCATCCTCCTCCTCCTCTTCTTCTCCTCCTTCGCCTCCGCACCGGAATCGGTCGCACGAAACAATCAAGAAGAAGTGCGGTTGCATTGGCGTGACGCAATCAAAATCTCTTCTCCTGAAATTTTAGCTTAACTTAATAATTGTATAAATATATTTTAAAACAAAATTGGACGCATTCAATTGTAATTGTAAATATAATTTTAAATGATATTTTAGTCCTCTTATAATGTATGTTTACTATTTAAATTATATTTCAGAAGATAATTTATACATATATATTAACTAGTTTACACCACAATTATTGTTAAATAGATAATATATTATTTTTATTTTGTCTTTATTTATTTATTATATTAAAACACATTTTAAAGAACAAATTATGTACAATGTATATCTTATATGTATATCTTATATTCATTTGCCATATTTCATTTTATTGTATATATAGGCACTATATGAGTCAACGCCAGTCTACATTCCAATTCATCATGTAATGCACGTTGAATATGGCAATAAAGCTTTATTATTATTATTATTATTATTATTATTATTATTTTATTTTTTATTATTTTTGTTATTTTTTTGTTTTTTTTTTTATTATTATTATTATTATTATTATTATTATTATTATTATTATTATTATTATTATTATTATTATTATTATTATTATTTTATTATTATTTATTATTATTAGAAGAGCAGACAACTACTCTGCTGACTGACTGACAAACCGTGTCCGCCCGCAGAACCGCGTGGGTGTCGCCAGGGATCGGGCCAAAACGTGCGCCAAGAAAAGGCAATACAGTGTGTGAGGGACGCGACAAGAGCAAGAATCCTCCAGAAACACCCAACTCCATATACATTACACCGCTGGCTCCAACAGTTTGCCCTCATAAATTTATGTTGTTCATTTCCATAGGCTTCTCTCTACAGCCCATCAGAGAACAGTTCCACATCTTCATTGAGTGCATCTGTAAGGATGGTGTGTATTCACTTGGTTTTGCTTGTGCTGCTAATTTCTGTTTGATGGTCCTCAATATAAGTTCATCATCGCAACTGTAACAATGTGCTGAATATGTCAAACTCATTTCCCGACTTTACATAGATTTCCTCTACAGAGTTATAAATTGAAGTCAGCGAATGTTCAATGCGGTTAGCTGCTTTCTTGTTATTACGAATATTACTTATTTACCATCGTTCGTAGCCGCACAGGAGCCTAACTCTCTCGTTGCCACAAATGTTCGTTGCATTCGTATGTCTATTGTGCTGTGCACATTTCTAACTGGCATCAATTGTTGCCTTCCTGGCACTGATAATGTTGCCTGTAGTGATTATGGAGTACAGTATATGCTGCTTAAATTCATTCCAAATGATTCTTACGTAGAAACTCAGAACGTTACCTCTTGAGAAGGGTCTTTTTGAAAATGTTCGCCCCGGTCAACGACACTTTGAACTATTAAGGTTCCTTGTACTGGAATAATTAAGACAAATGTGTATCTCTGATGACGCTGATGATCAGTTTGATGGAACGTCGTCTCAACCAAGACGTTCTTTCGGAATTGGACACCCCAGACAGACACGAGGCAGCTAGGATTCGTTGTGCGTCGTGCGTCGTGCGTCGTGCGTCGTGCGTCGTGCGTCGTGCGTCGTGCGTCGTGCGTCGTGACTTGTTTTTCTTTGGCCACACACTCACAGAAGACAGCTGCGCGCCAGTGAAGAACGCGGCACAGCGGAGAACGCTTTGGCACACACTCACGAAGGACAGCTGCGCCCAGTGAAAAACAGGCACAGCAGAAGTTGACCTTGGAAAGCAGCACAGCGAAGTGTCAACAGATCGCACTGTGACAACAGCACGAGGCAGAAGGTTGAATGTGGTCGTACAAGACACAGGAGTTCGAGGTGAGTTGAGGAGATTGCTTGGTGCGACAGTCTGCGGCGGCCGAATATCGCTCTTGGAGGGGACAGAAGAAGAAGATGTCAATGATGTGTTATTATTGTTTGTAGGCTTTTTTTGTTATTAACTGTGTACAAAAATGGTGTGCCAATATTATGTCAGATAACCTTTTATATCCAATCACACTAGACCATGTGTGTGTGTGTGTGTGTGTGTGTGTGTGTGTGTGTGTGTGTGGTGCGTGTGCGTGTGCGTGCGCGTGCGTGTGCGCGTGCGCGTGCGCGTGCGCGTGCGTGTGCGTGTGCGTGTGTGTGGTGCGTGCGTGCGTGCGTGTGTGCGTGTGTATTTGCGTACGGATTGGGGTGTTACACAGCCCGTCATATACTTTCACTCCCGGATATCTGCGGCGACAGGACAAGCTTTCTCTCGGTCTACATTCGCTGCGTCTACAGTAGGAACCTTTCCGCCTGAGGCGTCTGGAAGTCAAAGACAGTAAACACTTCGCTGTAGAGATGCAGCAGCAAATCTGCATATTTGACAGACACATCGCTGTAGGTGTCCATGCGCATTAGACACGCCGACCAGCTGCAATTGGTGACCGTTAATGACGCTCTGGCCTAATGACTGACCACTAATGGAGGGAGAGTAAGTTCGCGCGGCGTGGCGTGGTCAACGCGACTACAGGCAAACGATGACGCAATATCTCAGATCTTAAGACAATATAACAACCCGAAAAGCAAGTTTTACTCACGTTATCACTTGCTATTTGCATTTCTCTGTTCCACGGGTTGTGCACCGAAACTTACGAGCACGATACTAAAGATATATAATGTAGATCATATATTGTTGCTGTAGGTATCATATATATATATAACCACCAGCTCAATATGGTACCGTTAATGACCTTGGCCTAATGACTGACCATATATAGGGAGATAATTGCCTGAGTATGTGTATACATACGCAACATACACAAACATACGCAATATCTCAATCTTAAACAATATAACAACCCGAAAAGCAATTTTACTACGTTGTCACTTGCATTTCATTTCTCTGTCCACGGGTTGTCACCGAAATTAGAGAGTATAATAAATATATATAATGATAGATCATGGATAAGTATATAATATATATATATATATATATATATATATATATATATATATATATATATATATATATATATAGTATATTATATATATAATTATATATAATATATATCTTGAAATTATATGTATATACAGTGTCTATATATTTGGAATTGGCAATATGAATATAGAAGTGCTTCTAAGAAGCCCAACTGTAGCAATCCACTCATTCAGTGGTCGTACGCGGACACTTGACCATCAAGCGAACAACATTATACTGGCCAATTAGGCGCAATTACCAGAGTCGACGGACACCGTGGGTCTTGTAATCCAAAGAGACGGGCACCTAAGGTTTTCGCTTAATGAATGCGTAGGTGCGCGGTGGAGCAGCGAGGCTGATTGCCAGCCATCTACGGCACGGCGTCACTCTCGTTAATAAGTGTTAATTTCCTAATGCACCGAAAACATTTACACATCCGTTACATAACCGGAACAATTGTCCTTGATTGCGGTGTAACGGTGCTGTCTGCAATGTCGGTGAGCAACCTATGCAAGTTACCGTGCAGTGTTCGTTTTGGAGAGAAGCAAATTGCACACTATCTGTTTGTAGTGTATATATCCTGGTGTGGGTCATCTCCCGTGGGCTGCAAGAGATAGAATTACTCTAGAAGCCCAGTCGGATCACCACGAAACATTCTGGCTTAAAGTGTTCAACACATGAGATAAAGTATATGTTCTCCTGTGATGACCAGCGTTTGTTGTACATCGGAATATTGCACAATACTTAATTCTGACGCTCGTTTCGACCCAAACGTTATCCTTGTAAACATGCTCTGAATGCAAAGAAACGGTTCGCCTGATGCCAGTATGTGCCATTTCTGACGTCACAACTGAACACCAAGAAAGCGCGGCAATAATATGCATATTTGAATGAAAATATACAATCAAAGAGCATACTACCACATGGCATACTATCATAGAGCATACTATCACAGAGTATACTACCACAGAGCATAATTTTGCAGCTGACTTGGCCACTCTCATTGCCCAACAAGTCACGTCAAACGTGCGCTGCATGCTGGACCGAGATGCTTTCAGCAGAGTAATGGACATGGATGCTCTCACGAGAGGACAAAGGCTGGCTTTGTGAGACTACGGTCAGTCTAAAGCCCGCCATTACGAATGTAGTCCCGCATAAAATACTCCATGAACTTGATTGGTCGTAATGTCGGTCTCGCAATTGCCATTGTAAACTTCCGTTAGCACAGCACGACTGCGTCTCAATAGAATAGTTATCTTATTCTTATCGGGCGCACTCGACGTGCCAATAACACAGTGGAACCATTTACGAAGAATGACGTGCTCAGACTTCATCTGGGAAGGTATAACAAGGCCATCCATGCATGTAACACACCCAACGAAGCACAAAGCGAAGATAAGCAGTACGAACTGACGTCGACTGGTGAAGTGTCGTCAGGTCACGACAAATCCTGGTATTGGTGAAACACTTTGTTAAATAAATCCAACATAACGACATCATGAAACTGTACATGTATATAATGTATGATAGACCTGTGACTTGTTGTGAAACTAGTACGACCACTAGTACTGTTCTGATATCATAAACCCACATCTAACTATAAACATAAGATTCCTAATATTTCACAACTAATATATTTCGACTCGCATCGACGTTTCGACCCCTGTTTCTGTGAATGAATGTTGAATCTGTACTGCTCGCCAAGCGCGGCAACCAAACGTGACGTAATATGTAGCCCCCTCCTCTCTGTTCATAGTTGGTGCAGTCTTCCTAATCCAGGTGGCTTCTTTGCAACAACGCCCACACCTGTCTGTCGGTCTACCCATCACTTTCGTCCCCTCCCGGTCTACCTCACGGTTATGTCTGTCCGCATGGTCTGTTATTGTCGACCTGTGTTCTACGTTTGTCGAGCATTTTCATTTCTCCCGAGTAAAACGTCTAATTGCTATCGTTTCAACTTCATTCTGATGTTCTTAGGTCCTTAGGTAGTTTCCTCCAAACAGCCCAAACTTGGGCTAACGCAGGAGTTGTCCTTCTCTAGAATTAGTGAGTCCACTACAGGTTACACATTTACCCCCTGTGTGGGATCTTTTACTTCCCCTGGCATAGACACCAGACAGAAGGGACCAACGGCTTTTAGTGTCTCTTCCGAAAGACACAGGCAAATGTGGGGTGAACGAAATTGCCTAACTTTCGAAACGGCGGTAGGTGGGATTGAACCACCGTCCCCTTGATTGACGGTCCGGCGCTCTACCGCGCGACCACCGTTCCCCATGTTCACCTAGTCCCCTGCCAAATGTTCGTTCGGTTTCACCGATGTCAAACATGTTGCTGGTCTTACATGGGGTTTGATATACGCAGTCAGTTTTACTTCTGTCTTCAGTGTCTTCTGTGTGGTCTGACAGCTGATGCAATTTCATGGTGTTTTAAAATGCGGTGTGCAGATACCATGGCGCCTTGTACATGTGTATATGATAGCGTAACCGTACTTCTGGACTTATCATTGCTCTTATAATAATAATAATAATAATAATAATAATAATAATAATAATAATAATAATAATAATAGTAATAGTAATAGTAATAGTAATAGTAATAGTAATAGTAATAGTATAATAGTTAATATGTAATAGTAATAGTAATAGTAATAGTAATAGTAATATAATAAATAGTAAAGTAATAGTAACAGTAACAGTAATAGTAACAGTAACAAGTAACAGTAACAGTAACAGTAACATAACAATAACATAACAATAACAATACATAACAATAACAATAACAATAACAACAACAACAACAACAACAACAAAACAACAACAACAACAACAACAACAACAACAACAACAACAACAACAACAACAATAACAATAACAATAACAATAACAATAACAATAACAATACAGGTTTTATATAGCGCTAATTCCCGCATGGCGGATCGATGCGCTACACAAGAAATATACTAAATGTATATTAATAAATAGAAATAAAAATTAATATAAATCATATAAATGTTTAGTTTTAAGATGCACTAGTAAACCTTTGTATGTAAATTATATAAATAAATTTTAAATAATTAATATGCTTTTGATATATATATATATATATATATATATATATATATATATATATATATATATATATATATATATATATATATATATATATATATATATATATATATATATATATATATATATATATATATATATATATATATATATATATATATATTATATATATATAATCTAATATAAACATAAACACTGATTAAAACGTGTATGACACTAAAAAGAAATTCCAAAGCAATGTCCTTCATTTCAAAACAATTTGAATTAATTGAAATGTCTAATAAAAGGATATGTCTTTAAACACGTTCTAAACATAGGTAATATCCCGGATGCACGGTTGTTCACAGGTAGCTTATTCCACAGTCGAGGTGCTGCTGCGCCAAATGCCGAAATGCTCTTTGTCCTTCTTTGATGGTCGGAAAAATCGAAACGGGGACTTGTCCATAATCGAGTCGCGATATGACGAGGGAGTGAACCAGGATTTCAGTGGCCTGTCGCGTCAGGCAATCTCTGATGGAACGAATTCGATGTAGGTGATAGTCAGCTCACTGGCATAGATACGACAGTTTTATACTGAGCACGCTGTCGAACATCACTCTGAGGTTGCAAGCGTCGGTAGTTGGCTTGAAGATGCTGACACCGGTGACGATATCAGTAAGGCTGCGCTCGCTGGCCGAACTCGGTGTGGTGATCACAAACACTTCAGTCTTGTTGTCGTTCAGCTGAAGGCGATGAAGAGTCATCCATGCTTTCCGTTCTCGCACACATGCTTGGGTGCGTGCCAGTGCAGCAGTCTATCATTAGTATTCTTGATCTTAAAAGAGACATACAATTGAGAATCATCAAGCAAAGAGAGGGAAGTGAAGTCAGTGCCGCCCAACACTACCTTCCCGATGGGTCCGGTTTAGAGAGTAAGCAAACCTGGACCAAGAACAGACCCGTCTGGCACTCCCTGGAGCAGCTTCAATGGGTCTGACTGGGTCTGACCTACACAGACAGTTTGAGTTCTTGAAGACAATTATAACTCAAACCACTGACGCGCGACGCCAATAACACTCGCGATCTTCAGGCAAGCCAACAGCAGCGTATGCCATTCTCTTGAGGTGTTGCGCTATTGTAATAGTTGTAACAAATACGATAAAAAAATATGCGATATTTGCGCCTTACTGCAGTGTAATTCACTTCCTTCGTATATAAATATATTATTGTATTAATTTGTTTATATATACACACACCACCATTACTTACTTCGCAGTAATTCGGCTATTACTATTAGATATGCAGAAATAATTAATCGTAATATTTCTTCGAGAACAAATTCTAAAATAAAGTTTGCTGACGTTCGTTCGCCAAGTTGCTTTGTTAGTGTCAACTTGTCAATTGCACTTTGTCCGTCTGCTGTTGAGACACGCCACCGCTAGAACAGGATTCACTTGATTAGTCTACGTATCGCTATTACACGACCATGATTAATTCAAAAAGCCCGACGACAGTGAGATAGGCTCACAAACAACCGCCTACACATGACAGTGCACTGCATACACCGTCCACTGCATACACCGTCCACTGCATACACCGTCCACTACACGTCCGTCCACTGCATACACCGTCCACACACGTCCGTCCACTGCATACACCGTCCACTGCATACACGCCACACACGTCCGTCCACTGCATACACCGTCCACACACGTCCGTCTACTGCATACACCGTCCACATACGTCCGTCTACTGCATACACCGTCCACACACGTCCGTCTACTGCATACACCGCACACACTCCGTCTACTGCATACACGTCCACACACGTCCACTGCATACACGTCCACACACCCACTCATACGTCCACACACTCCGTCCACTGCATACACCGTCCACACACGTCCGTCCACTGCATACACCGTCCACACACGTCCGCCCTACTGCATACAGCGTCCACACACATCCGCCCTACTGCATACACCGTCCACACACGTCCGTCCACTGCATACCCCACGTCCACACACATCCGTCCACTGCATACACGTCCACACACGTCCGTCCACTGCATACACCGTCCACACACGTCCGTTACTGCATACACCGTCCACACACGTCCGTCCACTGCATACACCGTCCACACACGTCCGTCCAGGCATACGCGTCCACACACGTCCGTCACTGCATACACCGTCCACACACGTCCGTCCACTGCATACACCGTCCACACACGTCCGTCACTGCATACACGTCCACACACGTCCGTCCACTGCATACACCGTCCACACACGTCCGTCTACTGCATACACGTCCACACACGTCCGTCTACTGCATACACCGTCCACACACGTCCGTCTACTGCATACACCGTCCACACACGTCCGTCTACTGCATACACCGTCCACACACGTCCGTCTACTGCATACACCGTCCACACACGTCCGTCTACTGCATACACCGTCCACACACGTCCGTCTACTGCATACACCGTCCACACACGTCCGTCTACTGCATACACCGTCCACACACGTCCGTCCACTGCATACACGGACCACACACGTCCGTCCACTGCATACACCGTCCACACACGTCCGTCTACTGCATACACCGTCCATATACGTCCGTCTACTGCATACACCGTCCACACACGTCCGTCTACTGCATACACCGTCCACACACGTCCGTCCACTGCATACACGGACCACACACGTCCGTCTACTGCATACACCGTCCACACACGTCCGTTTACTGCATACACCGTCCACACACGTCCGTCCACTGCATACAGCGTCCACACACATCCGTCCACTGCATACACCGTCCACACACGTCCGTCCACTGCATACACCGCACCGTCCACACACATCCGTCTACTGCATACACAGTCCACACACGTCCGTCCACTGCATACAGCGTCCACACACGTCCGTTTACTGCATACACCGTCCACACACGTCCGTCCACTGCATACACCGTCCACACACGTCCGTCCAGTGCATACAGCGTCCACACACGTCCGTCTACTGCATACACCGTCCACACACGTCCGTCCACTGCATACACCGTCCACACACGTCCGTCTACTGCATACACCGTCCACACACGTCCGTCCACTGCATACACCGTCCACACACGTCCGTCTACTGCATACACCGTCCACACACGTCCGTCCACTGCATACACCGTCCACACACGTCCGTCTACTGCATACACCGTCCACACACGTCCGTCTACTGCATACACCGTCCACACACGTCCGTCTACTGCATACACCGTCCACACACGTCCGTCCACTGCATACACCGTCCACACACGTCCGTCTACTGCATACAACGTCCACACACGTCCGTCCACTGCATACACCGTCCACACACGTCCGTCTACTGCATACACCGTCCACACACGTCCGTCCACTGCATACACCGTCCACACACGTCCGTCCACTGCATACACCGTCCACACACGTCCGTCTACTGCATACACCGTCCACACACGTCCGTCTACTGCATACACCGTCCACACACGTCCGTCTACTGCATACACCGTCCACACACGTCCGTCCACTGCATACACCGTCCACACACGTCCGTCTACAGCATACACCGTCCACACACGTCCGTCCACTGAATACAACGTCCACACACGTCCGTCCACTGCATACCCGGTCCACACACGTCCGTCTACTGCAATACACCGTCCACACACGTCCGTCTACTGCATACACCGTCCACACACGTCCGTCTACTGCATACACCGTCCACACACGTCCGTCTACTGCATACACCGTCCACACACGTCCGTCCACTGCATACACCGTCCACACACGTCCGTCTACTGCATACACCGTCCACACACGTCCGTCTACTGCATACACCGTCCACTACGTCCGTCCACTGCATACACCGTCCACACACGTCCGTCTACTGCACTATATTAGGCACGAAACCCTGTGTGAGATAGTGTTTTCTATCACCCTTCGTCTTACCCAAAGAAACGTGTTGCAACGTGAGTTTACGAGGTTAGAACAATGTGTTTGTTTTCACTTGCCGTCATGATGCAAACGTCACACCTACCAATGAGGTGTACATAGTCTCATTTCTCTTCGCTTTATTACGTTTTGTACAATTCTGATCACCGCCCGTCACCATTGTACACATGTGAAATATTTAGGCTATCTCGGGGTAGTGGGCCCCTGCACGCACCACAGTTCTAGGTTTCAAATTGTCTAATCAGAATGGAACACGAATGCAAAGAGTTTTTGTTTGACTGCATGGCGTACAATAACTCCTGTATAATCATTTCATTCGCGTTGTGTGTATGCCTCAATTCAATAGTAGGTGAATCTAATCATTATGGTCAGTGCAGCAGGCTGGATGCCATGCTGAGGGAGACGTGTGGTGACGGTAATGTGATGGAACCTGAGCTTCAAACGTTCTGGATATGAACCTACGAAAGAAACCAGTACCGTGGTAACCAGAACAGTAAAGATCGTCCGCTACATGTCACGTGACATGATGACCAGACTTCTGTCTCTTAGCATGCCTTATAAAGCGCGTTATGAACGGTGGCGATGCATGTATTGATTATTAGTAATTGCAAATGTGGATCCGCTAAACGAGAGCGCCGTTGGCGGGGTGTTTTGTCACGTTGTCTTTGAAGCGTAAAGGATCGATACAAGTAGAAGACCGTGTTTCACTTCCGGTCTCCCTCGCACGAGAGAAGAGGTTGGTCTCCGAGCGAGACAGGTTTTGAATTTTGACACTGGCAGTCGGGAAGGAGGGAATGTCCTAGAACATGTGTAGTATGGCCCCATATTCACCAAATGCGGCTTAATTGGTGCGCAGTGGTAACAGATATCCAAGTTTTTAAATATACCGTAGCACCGTGCTAATCAAATCATGGTCATATATCCTGTAAGTTGTATGTTCTTATGTTTGGGCAATGATTGTTAAAGCTCTTCTTAGCTAAATTACAATATTTACAGACAGTGCAACATTGTGTTATGAGTATTAAGAAAAACACAATAGCATGTGTTTTGGCATACTTTTCGCATATTTCGTAATGGATTTATGTATCTAAATCACAGTTAGAACATTAATCTTTCCCCTGTAGACTAGAGTGACAAGCTGGCCCGCTGCACTGAAGCCGCGATGGACCACTGGCTGCCATCTACTGGCACGGCAGAAAGAGCTGTAAGGTAGGGTGGGGTAAGGCGCCTATACGAGGCGATACGCCCACCCGTCCTATCTACATAACAACGGCTCAGATCGCCACTAAGGTTTTTGTATATCCGTGCTGCCACATAGCGGATGAAAAGAAACATAAAAAGAAGCAAGACTTACAAGCGTGAGTACAAATTGTGACTTAATTGATTTGTAAGTGTAAATAAAATACGGGGAAACGACCGATGCCTAAGAAAAATCAGATGACGATACCCGTACATGCAAAAATATTCCGGAGCGATCTAAGCAGCGATGAAGATGAAAATGGCATTGTCTGATTTGTGGAGAGCCATTCTCCAACAGCAGAAGTCGCGAGGTCTGGGTCCAGTGTGTGCTCTGTAGGGACTGGGCACTGAGGGAATGCAAATTATATTTGCGAGAACTGCTGCAACTAGTGGCAGTGAATGGCTTGGTAGTTGACACTGCATCAGTTACATTTGAGAACGAAATGACACTACCGAAACATCGAAAGCCAGTTTGGTTAGTAGTTCATAATTGTATAGATTGTTCGTTCGTTTTTCTGTAAGAACTTATTGCATACCTGTTTAAATGCATTTCACAACACTGTGGGTGTTGGTATTTATTCAATTGCATGTCTAAGTCAGAAGTAAATAAGCTGATACACTGCACACAACATACACACCCACCCACCTAACCACAACCCACCCACCACACAATAACACGCATACTTGTAATTATTCAACGATTTTTGGAAAGGCATCTTGCCCCACCCAGATGAGCGTCTTGCCCCACCCAGATGGGCATCTTGCCCCACCCAGATGGGCGTCTTGCCCTACCTGTGGGGCAACACGCTCTTTTCGTACCTATTTTTTAAAGTAGAAATGTAACTTATGTTTTGTGTCTATGTGTAAAATACTTATACACAAACTAGGATATAATTTCAGATTACCTACAACTTAAAATATATTCGATTGGGTCATTATTAAAACAACTGCAGCGGTTCCTGCTTATGGTGGGCGCCTTACCCATCCCTACCTTACCCACTGGCAGGAAATATACAATAAAACTGTAAAACAACGTAATAAATATAAACAAAAGTCTAGGAAGACGACATCTTTAACTCGAAGGTGTGTCACTGTGCCCCCTAGATAATACAGTTCATGATTAATTTCTGGAGTAGGCTAGCAACGGCCAGCTGGTGATTTGAGTGATTTGAGTTGGTTGAGGGTAGTGATTTGTCACTGGGTTCCTTGACAAAATGACTCGTAATTAATTAATGGGGTAGGCTTCTTAGGTTCTTAGATAGTTTCCTCCAAACAGCCCAAACTTGGGCTAACGCAGGAGTTGTCCTTCTCTAGAATTAGTGAGTCCACTACAGGTTACATATTTACCCCCTGTGTGGGATCTGTTACTTCCCCTGACATAGACATCAGACAGAACGGACCACCGGCTTTTAAGTTTTTTTTACGAAAGCGCGGCTTTTGACCTTTTGACCTTTACCAACTGGGAACCTGGCTGGGTGTGGCGTTAGTGGTGTCAACTTGTGTTCACGTGATACTGCATCGCGTGATCATGCATTTCCTTCTGGGCTTTTAGCCACGCCTACAACGGTTTCGAAAACGCGTCGTGGTCGATGTGTACATAGATTTAAGCGCCCTTACTGCGTCTATTTGCAACCCCAAAATGGTACATGAAAACATATTTTGACTGTCTTTACGCTATAATAGGTATAATTTATACCGTATAACATGATTTTGTATTAAAAATTAAAAGCCACGAACGGACCATGTCGCTTTAATATAACAAATGGTGGCCTGTCTACTTCAGTATGTACACAAATGGCGTCGTCACACATTTTTGAAAGCTTACTCTCTCCCCATCAAAATGAGTGTTTAGCGGTTACACTAAGGGTGAAATGACGGAAGAATATTCGCTTTTTGTAGAAAGCTGCGGACGTCATCAAGTTACAATGACTCTGCACCTTTTTCATTTCTACGAAAAAATTATAAAATATGTGACAGAATAAGTTATCCCTCCACAACAGGATATTACACGGAAGTGTCAGCTAAAATGCACCTTTAGAAATCAGAAAGCCTGTTTTCTACCTGCAAATAGGGTTTAATGGTTAGACCAGGGCGCTATCGGGTGGTGCATTAGGTTAAAATGAAAGTCAAACAATGTCACCATCAAACGGTGAATGTTCAAACTGCGCCACTCCTTCAAAATGATGTATGTCAATGCCCTGCGTATAGAATGATGTGTACAAGTATATGAGGGAGTTGAATAAGGTCCCATCAAGTTACTATTAATTTTATTGCAGACCAACTAAACGTTGAATTTTATAACTGCAATTGTTTTAATTACTGGGCAACTATGCTGGATCAACCACTCGCATGATGAGGGAAAACATCATGGCTGATGCCATTCTCGATTTTTATTTTTGAGGTCATTTTAAAGGGCACTCAGGAAAACAAAGACCGTGGGGGCATGTTGTAACAGTGTTACAATAGTGTTACAGTTATAACTTGCCCCGACACAGTCTCGGTCCTTATTCAATTCAGTATCTTTATTTCAAACTTATCGGTATGTCATGTACAGATGTCCATATACACGTTAAACATACGGGTGAATAGAAAATATAAAAGTATTGCACATGGTTATGAAATAATATTGCACAATGGAACGATCAGTCAAAGCGTTATGTATTTACAACATTTTAATGATGTCATCGTATCCTGTATATATATATATATATATATATATATATATATATATATATATATATATATATATATATATATATACATATATATGGCATAAGTGCTATATATTATATATATATATATATATATATATATATATATATATATATATATATATATATATATATATATATATATAAGGTATGTAGAGTATACCCTTGCTCACAAAACACACTCGATTACCAAAAACGCACTTCAAATCATGTTTGATGGTTTATATAACAGTTACAACAATATATACTCATTACCACATATATAACAAATATAGCAGAAAAACATGAATTATGGATGCACATACGCTTAACTAGTAGGCATAGAATAAATCGAGAATAGTACGTTTTTGTGTCGACGGATTCACGCAATACTACACGTGACATGCTCATATCTAAGGACATGTAAGTCTCGAGCTCAAAACTATATATTTGTCTGTTTGTCTGTCTGTCTCTATGTTTATATATATATATATATATATATATATATATATATATATATATATATATATATATATATATATATTTATATATAACTTTGTTTGCTTTTGGTTGTAATGATCGTAGTGTCTCCAAATAGTGTTTCACAGTTATATTGTTCGAAGGATAATTACAAACAAAAGCAGCGGAACACTTTGCCGGTAACAATGATCACGGAAATCATGCATTTTAATCGATTATTATGGTGGTTGTCATGGCATCGCCGGCTAGTATTTGTGTTTGGCGATCTTGACTAGTAATGAAGAATGCCATATTTCGCGCAGTACAACCTGTTTTGGGGCAAATGTATACATGTGTTAAGATTAAGTCCATTTAGACAACTTGTCAGCTATAAGTGCTTATCGAACTGTTGTGAAACCATAACGTACAGCAATGTAAAAAGCAAATCCCGTAAAAGACACCTACGGCCTAAAATCGTGTATACCCTCTGCGCTACACAAATCGCTATGTGTCTGTAACAGTTATAAACTCAATATTAAATTGGACATTTAACATCAGAACGGTATAATGCAATATTTATGACCTGATATCCCAAGTATTTATCAGTCGGGAGGTAATTGTTTATGAATATATAAAATAAAATAAAAATTCTCGTATCTTTAAGATATCTTCTACTTTCAGCAGTTAATTTGTTTTGAAATGGTTCCGTATGTGAGTTATATGTATTTAAGGTCATTATTCGCACAACCTTTTTTTGCTTGAAATTCTATTTCTTTGATATCCCCAAATCATAATACAATAATTTATATGTGATAATGTTAAGGTGTTATATAATAACACTTTTTTGTCTAATGATAATACATGTGTTAATCTGTTTAGTATGCCAATTGTTTTGAACACTTATTTGATATTTTCTCCTTGTATTTTCTCCAATTTAGATTAGTGTCTACAGTCAATCCTAGAAAGTTAAATTCATCTACTCTTTCAATAAGTACATCATCTATTTTAAGTGTAAGAGCTTGCATAGGTTTATTAGGCATATGAAAACTATGTATTTAGTTTTGCTTTTATTTAGTAATAACTTATTTATATTTAGCCATTCGTTAATTTTAGAAAGTTCTTCAAATATTTGTTATGGTTTCTGTACTTTTATTATTGAGTGTCGTTTTTACTCAGAGAATTTAAAGAGGTAGATAATGTAATATCATCAGCATATATAAAAAAAAATAATTGACTAGCTTGTGAAAAATCATTTACACAAATGATAAACAATAGTGGTGTTAGGACAGAGCCTTGTGGGACACCGATTGTTATAGGTAAAATGTCGAATTTACTTGTTAAAAGTAACTTTTGAGCAACTGCAAGGCTGAGCCATTTAGGCCATAGTAGGCTAATTTATTTTGAATGGTCGAGAAATACCTTAATTGGTACATAATTTTTATCCATTTTAGTAACAATCTATCAATTAGCTCAAGCACAAGTTCTTATACACCGCTCATATATACTCAGGATTGCTCAGGGTGCTTTGCAATTTACTCACTGACAGACCTGTTCAATCACACACCGTCTTGACGTCTCTGGGAAGTGTCCAGGGATGCTGTAACTAGTTGCTCAAGGTTTGACACACACCAGCACAGGATTCCATCCCGGGTTCTCTTAGTCAAGAGTCCGAAGCTCTAGCCAGTGAGCCACTGCGCCACTGCTACTGTCTGCATCCCATCCAGATTCCAGAGACAGTTTCCCCTTGCCACCCCTTTCCCATTGCCTACGCACAAGCCTGCGTGTGTCTGTACGTGCGTATGCGTATGTGTGTCGGAGTTAGTGTGTATGTATGTATGTGTGCGTAAGCATTCTCTTGTGTGCGTTGTGCGATTGTTTGCCTATGTGCACATGTGCATGTACGTGTGTGCACCCATACGCGTTTGTGTCTATGTACATGTGTATACGTGCATGCATGCATATACAGTGTGTGTGTGTGTGTGTGTGTGTGTGTGTGTGTGTGTGTGTGTGTGTGTGTGTGTGTGTGTGTGTGTGTGTGTGTGTGTGTGTGTGTGTGTGTGTGTGTGTGTGTGTGTGTGTGTGTGTGTGTGTGTGTGTGTGTGTGTGTGTGTGTGTGTGTGTGTGTGTGTGTGTGTGTGTGTGTGTGTGTGTGTGTGTGTGTGTGTGTGTGTGTGTGTGTGTGTGTGTGTGTGTGTGTGTGTGTGTGTGTGTGTGTGTGTGTGTGTGTGTGTGTGTGTGTGTGTGTGTGTGTGTGTGTGTGTGTGTGTGTGTGTGTGTGTGTGTGTGTGTGTGTGTGTGTGTGTGTGTGTGTGTGTGTGTGTGTGTGTGTGTGTGTGTGTGTGTGTGTGTGTGTGTGTGTGTGTGTGTGTGTGTGTGTGTGTGTGTGTGTGTGTGTGTGTGTGTGTGTGTGTGGTGTGGTGTGTGGTGTGTGTGTTGTGTGTGTTGTTGTGTTGTGTGTGTGTGTGTGTGTGTGTGTGTGTGTGTGTGTGTGTGTGTGTGTGTGTGTGGTGTGTGTGTGTGTGTGTGTGTGGTGTGTGTGTGTATGTGTGTGGTATGTTGTGTTGTGTGTGTGTGTTGTGTTGTGCTGTGTGTGCTGTGTTGTGTGTTTTGTGTGTGTGTGTGTGTGTGTGTGTGTGTGTGTGTGTGTGTGTGTGGTGTGTGTGTGTGTGTGTGTGTGTTGTGTGTGTTGTGTTGTGTTGTGTGTGTGTGTGTGTGTGTGTGTGTGTGTGTGTGTGTGTGTGTGTGTGTGTGTGTGTGTGTGTGTGTGTGTGTTGTGTGTGTGTTTTGTGTTGTGTTGTGTTGTGTTGTGTTGTGTTGTGTTGTGTTGTGTGTGTGTGTGTGTGTGTGTGTGTGTGTGTGTGTGTGTGTGTGTGTGTGTAGGGTGTGTGGTGTGTGTGTGTATGTGTGTGGTATGTTGTGTTGTGTTGTGTTGTGTTGTGTGTGTGTGTGTTGTGTGTGTGTGTGTGTGTGTGTGTGTGTGTGTGTGTGTGTGTGTGTGTGTGTGTAGGGTGTGTGGTGTGTGTGTGTATGTGTGTGGTATGTTGTGTTGTGTTGTGTTGTGTTGTGTGTGTGTGTGTGTGTGTGTGTGTGTGTGTGTGTGTGTGTGTGTGTGTGTGTGTGTGTGTGTGTGTGTGTGTGTGGTGTGTGGTGTGTGTATGTGTGTGGTATGTTGTGTTGTGTTGTGTTGTGTTGTGTTGTGTTGTGTTGTGTTGTGTTGTGTTGTGTTGTGTTGTGTTGTGTTGTGTTGTGTTGTGTTGTGTTGTGTTGTGTTGTGTTGTGTTGTGGTGTGTGCATACAAGCGCGAGTGCGTACGTGGAATTTGGGAACGAAATTATCTTATCGATACTGTGTAGCCATGTGCTGCAAATGTTGGATTTATTGTTAGTACCACACAGGTTTGGACTAACGGTTGTCTTCAGAGTGCGATGAAATATTGTATCAAATACCGATGTTTTATGTTATTATATCCTGTGAGAGTTCATCTATTTAGAGCAGGCAGAAAGATGTCAGTGGTGACTTCTAGGTCGACAGAAGACAACAACCTGCTGCCACCACAGCTGCAAACTGCCCCAGAGGAATATCACGTAAATCTGCTGATTGGCCAATATGCAAGAGTGAGGGTGGCGCTGTAGCATAAACTACCAGAGGAACCTTACAAAAAACACTGCCGCACAAATCATTAATGCACATGTCCGGATGCATAACTATGCTGTGTAAAGAATCATTCTAGTCTGAATTTGCTTATATATATAACACAGAATTTCAGAGTTGATCAGGTTAAATATTAATCTAACCGCGGATTTCAGGGTTAATTAGAACATGTGAAGTTGTGTTTGGCTAGGGTAGACACATTTGTAACTGAATCCAACAAGTTGTCCAAAGTGTAATTACATTTTTAGAATGGATCGCACTGTTTCCTTAAAGAGCGAACTTCTATTTCTGGTTATGCGCAAAGGCCTCTGTAAACCCCGGAAGGGGATGGAATGAACTTAAACCATACCTATGTGCTTCGTGCAAAGTTTATACTTCGCATATCGTTGAACAGTGGTGTAATGTAACTCATGTGCTGGTATGGAGAAATAATGTAGAATAAGGTATATTTACAGGCGGTGGGACATTGGGGAATGCCTCTGGGACAAAGATAGAACTAAGATGGCGGCTTTGTTATGGCTGCTCCATATTTGGCCACAACAAAGCCACCATCTTTGTTTATTTTAACATGGTCAGACAAATTAAATAACTCCTGTGTAGGTCACATTATGTGTTTACTATTTGCCAGTATAACCGCATTATACGTTTACCACCCGGCGTCATATCGCCCCTTCCCCCAAAGTAAAGTCAGTATACTGTAGTGATAGACTAACGAATATTAGTTTCTATTTCATTAAAATGTAATAACACATTTGCTCAAATTAGCAGCAGATTCTTTATTAAAGATGCTTCTGCTTTCAGGTTTTTGCTCATCCCATTTTCGAATCTTCTATGAATGCTAATGTATTTGTGAAATCATCAGCATATGTATTGGCATAAATTAATATATGTATTAACACAAAAAGCAATATATGTATTAACACACAACAATATATTTATTACATTGATTGATAATCATACAATATATACAGAGAATCATATCTTCATTTGACATGGATTGGTGATCGCAATTATGATATACATAAGAATTAACACAGAATCATATATTCATTTGACATTGATTGGTGAGCATCATTATAATATACATAGGAATTAACGCAGAATCAGATACTTATTTGACATTGATTGGTGATCGTAATTATAATATACATAGGAATTAACACAGAATCAGATATTTATTTGACATTGATTGGTGATCGTAATTATAATATAAATAGGAATTAACACAGAAGCAGATAATTATTTGACATTGATTGGTGATCGTAATTATAATATACATAGGAATTAACACAGAATCAGATATTTATTTGACATTGATTATATACATAGTATTTGCATATTTACAACACTCTGTGATCACCCCAGGTGGTCTGCAGTGGGCTGATGACATCCAGATCTTAGGCATAGTACCGAGAAAACACACGCTTGTCCATGTTACAAATTAGTTCTAGAATACATCTGTTGCTGGGTCATTCCTAGGGTTGCCACATTCCATATAATACGGAGTCGTCTCGTATATTCACTCGTATTGAGTCAATAAGGGACGCGATTTATTCCGTATTTCCCTAGGTCAGTGATCAAAGCTCCACAATCCTTCATCCCTAGCACAGGACACACACGGAAGCGTGGGAAAATGGAGCGACAATGGACACAGGTGCAGTGTTAGAGCAGGAGTGAGATCTCTTTACACTGAGTGAGATCTCTTTACACTGAGTGAGGTCTCTTTACACTGAGTGAGATCTCTTTACACTGAGTGAGATCTCTTTACACTGAGTGAGATCTCTTTACACTGGACAGCTGACAGCAATTGTAGGACAAGCACCTGCCGAGAGCTGCAAAAGTGACAAGACGTATTATGTCTGGAAGGGAAAGAAGGCTCTGACTAATTACTCCACCACTTTGAACCACTTTAGACTAAGTATGGATAGGTTTTGTCTTCAGTCAACGTAGATGTATTACACTATGACTGATGTACAACATGCATATATACTTACTGGTCCATGTTGAAGGTGGCAACCCTAGTTCTACATTATGGTCACGAGGCGGCAGCAATGCCACTATGTGCGCGAAATATAACCTCAGACCGGACTCGCGAACCATGTGATTTATCATGCAGCTTTTAGTATATAAACATACAGTCGGCCCTCGACACTAGGGATAATCAACTTTCAACTATCGTTGGTAAAAGCCCATTGATAGACAGTTTGTTGCCTGAGTTGGCTATGAGTCGGCTGTCATAGATGTTGCAGTATCATTTCTAAGAACTAATTCTGCATTCCATGCACCGTTTTCTGGACAGATGAAAATTTAGGTTTTCAAAATATGATATTTATGGCCTATTTCTGTAGCTGGACTTGGGCCCTGCTGCAATGTGTTGTACTGTAGCTGGTACTACATCTAATAATCGTTTTACCTCGTATTTCAGAAACATACACATTCTCTGTTACCCACGATAACACCAGCAGTCACATTAACTTCGAAGACTTTGATGTGTTGAAAATATGATGTTGTTAATTTTTTGTTCTGTACCGACTTTTTTCCATGCCAAATGTCTGCGATGTTTCAAAGCTGTCTACTGTGATTTTCCAATTAAACATACATTTGGCACTCGATAGTATGAACAACCAGCTTTCAACTATTATGGGTGAAAGTCCATCAACATATAGTCTGTTGATCGGACTGACAACGTGTCAGCATTCATTGATGTTGAAGTGTCATTTCTAAGTATGTTTGCTTTCCGTCAACCGCAAGTGAAAATTTAGGCTTTCAAATAGATTTCAAATTCGAATTGTCCATAGGACAAGTGACATTTTTGGCATATTTCTACCACAAGAATTAGGCTCTGCTGCAATATTTTCTACTTCAGTGTAACAACCATTGGCTATTTCTGTATAGATCGACCAGTATTGCCAGGTATTTGAGCAATATGGAATTTCTGTAACACGTGATATTACCAACTGCCATATTTGCGTTGAAAAGCGTTGATGCGTTGAAAACAGAACGTTGATACAAGTACTACAAGACTAGTCAGAGTTTAGCCCAGGTGACTGGTACGGTTGTTGAATTTGTATAGATCCTACATCGGTCTACATGTCTTAATTTTTTTCTTGTTATATCTTTTTATTTTCTCTGCCGACACGCTAACCGTTTCCATGCCAAATGTCTGCGCTGTTTCTACGTTATGTTTACTGTGATTTTCCATTTAAATATGCAATCGGCTCTAGTAGGGACAATCAGCTTTCAACTATCATCAGTGAAGTTCCGTCAATAAACAGTTTGTTAACCTGGTTGGCAACGCATCATCATTCGTTGATGTTGACATATCAATTATGTCTGATTTCATTTCGTTATACGGACAAGTGAACATTTCTGCTTTCAAATAGATATCCACAGGATAAATAAAATGTTTGGCTTATTTCTACCGCTGGATTTAGGTTCTGCTGCGATGTTTTCTACCTGAGTGTGACATCTATCGCCTGGCTGCTACTAAATAGCACTAGGACTCTGTCAGTCGGAGTTTAGGCACGGGAACCGATACAGTTGTTGAACAAGGCGCCTGAAGGAAGCATATCAACGAAACATTGCGAAAGTAGCACAACACCAGAAGGCACCAGGACAGAATGGCAAAAAACTGAGGCATATTACGTTGATGGTTGCACTCTGCCACCGCCATGTCATTAAATTGCCAAGTGGCGCATGTCATACACAAAAACTGCACTACTGTGCAAGTGATTTGCAAGTGAGGTTGAATAGTTACTAACACCATGCATGTTGCTGAGACTAAGCATAGCCTGGAAAAGCGCATTTTTGTTGTTGTGCTCAATATTTAGAACACTCCAGACGATCAAGTGAAGCTAGACGCTGCTAGAGCAACCTTTCGTTTACAAACTTCAAGTGATTCATTCAAATAGCATTTCCCCAAATCTTCGGTGGTCCCCTAGCTGCTCAAGCCAATACTCGCACGCGTCCTTCTTTGTGATCTTGCTACATTGAGGGACGTGATAAAGGAATATATCATTGTAATACCATAGTCGTTATGGTGTCTCTCTTTTGAAAGTGGATGGATGTGGCATCAGAGTGATTAGCAGTCTTAATTTGCCAGCGTCGCAGTCAGGTGGAGTGCACTGACCGAAATGACACGAAATGACACGTTTGGCTGTGAATGACGGACCACAACAGCACGCGCCATCTGCTAAGGCGAATGGACTTCGAGCTTCCGTACGGGAGGCCATCTCAGATTAGGTCCAACCTCAAGCCGTACGTCGGCTCGTCAATGACATGATAAGAGCGAATGAAATGGTCAGACTGGACATATTGTTGTGGCTTTTTTCTGCTTGTTACTCTGTGTTGATTGTACATATACGCATGCGTATAACTTTGGGTTGGCACGTACGATATAATGCTCCGACTTCTGGAGAAACAACAGACGTGATTCGCAGTCTTAATTTGCCAGCATCGCAGTCAGGTGGAGTGCACTGAACGAAATGACACGAAATGACACGTTTGGCTGTGAATGACGGGCCACAACAGCACGCGCCATCTGCTAAGGCGAATGGACTTCGAGCGTCCGTACGGGAGGCCATCTCAGATTAGGTCCAACCTCAAGCCGTACGTCAGCTCGCCAATGACATGATAAGAGCGAATGTAATGGTCAGACTGGACATATTGTTGTGGCTTTTCCTCTGCTGCTGTCTGTGTTTAAGTGCTCAGTGCCAACCCACGCCACTCCACTTTCCTCTCTCAACATACATCGGTAATATAAAAATCTTAGCTGGCAAGGGAACCCCGAGGTGGCACAGAAGGGAAATGCAATTTGGAATAAATCTGTTTTATGAAAGGCGGCTGTAGCCTCTGGTGATGTTTAAGTCAGTTGGAACCATACATTGGGCACAACTGCAAATAATTACGCTGTATCCAAGGGTAAACTTAGCGACTTGGCAATGGTGCTAGTGACAAACAGTAAACATGGAAGGTTATTTTTTATGTAGCATCTACGGGGATGAGTTTTTAAAGTTTGGTGGAGATGCACTCTACACCCTGCTTAGCAGGTTAGGTACCTGCAACAGGATCATATGTTACACATAATACACTAAATTCAACCTAGCAGGGACAAACACATAGGGTTATTTTTATTTTTTACTTTTTCAACACTACAGAAAGACAGAGGGTTATTTTTTTTTATTTTTTTTAAACAAAACACATAAAACAAGACCAGTGTTTTAATGACTTGTCATCAGCCACTCAGTATCGTGTAATGACAGATGTTATACATCTGTCATTACACTCATCTATGGGGGATCAGATACATTAAATATGCCCTACCAAGGACAAACAGACAGGGTTATTATTTTTTTATAACTTTTTTCAACACTACAGAAACAGGTTTATTTTGTTTTTACTTCTGTTCAACACAAAACATAAAAACAAGACCAGTGTTTTAATGACTTCCCATCAGTCATTATATGTGTAATAACTACATAATGTGTTCATTTTTCAACGCATCACGAACAACCACGTAGGGCTAATTTTTTAACGCATGACTTGAACAAACAGTGTTATTTGTTTAGTTTTGTTTTGTTTTTTCAACGCATCACATAAATATACATAAAGGGTAATTTTTTTGTTATTTTTATATGTTATATATGTATATACAGACTGTATATGTATATATACATACATACAGATATATTGTAGAACTAAGTTCACATGGACAAGCGTGTTTTCTCGGTGCTATGCACTGCAGACTGCAGTGACGACAGTATCCCCCGATATATGATTCTACCAAGTACCACTTACAACTGATGGAACCAGGGGTGTGCCATAAGTCTGTGCTGATAATGTACAACAAATAAGTACACAGTCAATTACACACCACTACATAATGTATAATGATGAATTTTACACTATGTAGTCAATTCATTCTACTGGGTACAACATAGAGGGTTATTTTTTTGTATTTTTAAAAAACTTTTTTTGCAACACAACACTTACACAATCACAAGGTTATTTTTAATTGTTTTTCCTTTTTTCAAAACTACAAACATATAGGGTGTTTCTTTTACTTTTTACAACATAAATGGTAAATTGTTTGTATTTTTTCCATCACAACACCTACACAATCACAGGGTTATTTTAATTAATTTTTTTCCTTTTGTCAACACTACACAAACATACAGGGTGACATTTTTACTTTTTTTACTTTTTACAACATAGAGGGTTATTTTAATAAAAAAAACTCAAACACAATTCTTACACAATTCCAGGGTTATTTTTATTTAGTTTTTCCTTTTATTAACACTACACAAACATAGGGTGACTTTTTTACTTTTTACAAAAAAATTATACTTTTTCCATCACAACACCGACACAATCACAAGGTTATTTTAATTTGTTTTTCCTTTTCTCAACACTACACAAACATATAGGGTGACATTTTTACTTTTTACAACATAGAGGATTTTTTTTCTCCAAACACAACTACACAATTACAGGGTTATTTTTATTTTATTTTTTCCTTTTTTAAACACTACACAAACATATAGGGTATTTTTTACTTTTTACAACATAGAGGTTTTTTGTATTTTTTTTAGATCACAACACCTACACAATCACAGGGTTATTTTAATCTTATTTTTTCCTTTTGTCAACACTAAACAAACATATAGGGTGAATTCTTTAACTTTTTTCAACATAGTGTTATTATTTTTTAAATATTTTTTTACTTTTTATAACATAGAGGGTTTTTATACTTGTTTCCAACACTTTTTTTCAACACTAGACATATAGGGTTATTTTTTTACTTTTTACAACATAAAGGGTTATTATTATTTTTTAATATCCAGCCCTCCAATAAAATATTAGGGGGCTTTTCTCTCAAGCCCCCTCCCGATTCCGACATCTATGCTAGAGATTAAACTAAAAATATGTGCATAGATTTGCTACAAAATAATTATGTTACACTCTTAACACTTGAATGGGCCCCACCGAACTAACAGGTGTAAGAAAAACAAATGACACATGCAATCAATGGCATACCTTTGACATGGTGAAACGACCCAACACTGAATTGCGGCCGAACAATAAAATCAGCCCCAACGACTCTACCTCTGATGACCAGCACTACTTCTCTACCACCAATGAGCCGCACTTCATAAACATCCAATGACCAGTCCGCAGCTGCAAGGGCCAATCACCCACCCACTCTCCCCAGTTTGACCTTTACCGACGACTAAGAACTGTCAAACCAGGAACCCAGGGCTTTCATCTATGTTAACAACGCCAAAAGGCTTGAACCCACACACTGAAGGTACAGCCCCCAACACCCTAAACATGTGATGCTGTCAACTCTTGGGTGAAACTCTACCTTTAAAATAACCCCAGAAAGAGGGAATAAAAGTACATTTCTTGAATGGACCTACGTCAAGAATACAAACTGTCAAACGTTCTGTCCGGCTTCGTCGAATATAGAATGACCATTTCCAGCTAATTTAGGAGAAGCCATGTTGCGGCTAGCAAACCAAAAGTGTGAAACACTGCATCTATTTAAGGGAATGATGCTGTTGGTTTGACCAGTGTCAAATCTTACCGTCGAGTTCCCTGATCATGAGATTAACAATGCCTGCAATTTCAGGTGTGGCTTTTTTCAGCCTACAGCCTACAAAGGTCATTTGACCTCTTTGACCCAATATTCACGGCTGAGTACACATGTGTACATGTGCTAGAGATACTGTTTGGTTTCATGTGAATTACGAAGAAGTTGTTTGTTTGAAATGCGCCATAACCACATAGCTAGTGATTACAGCGCTTATTTGCTGGGATACTTGGGGTTTCTTGAGCCATATTTCCGGATGCATGCACCTCATTTCTGTGTGTTATGTTTTCAAATTCACATTCACGGACATTCCCCGCCAGCTTGCCCCGGGCGAAAACCCGCACCCGTACTATAACCTTTATGGTTTTTATAATTCCCACTCTAACCACCGGCGGACGGCTGACGAAGAGTGTCTAAACATGATATTGTATTAAATCATACAACGATATTGTGTATTTTGCCTAACTTTTTAATAATAACGACAACAAAACACACAACATTGTTAATTCCGGCAGTGATAATAGCAAAAGTAAAAAGCAAAGAGTTTGAACAACATATTCCCGATGCTACTATACTATAGCTTAGGACCAAGCTGTGAGGCCACAATATGATCCAGTTAAAAGGAAAGGAAATGAAATGAAAACCCTCTGCACTCGCTGCGTCACAAAACGATGAACTCAGCACTGTGTCCACTCATTGGTTTACAAGTCTTCTCCATCGCTGTCACCACAGGTGGTTGACACATGACACACAGAATGAATGACCCGAGAGGAGATTGACAGTAAGGGCGATGTGATGGGAAGGTTTACAGAAGCGGTAAAGACATACTCAGACTCCAGACTTGAGAAAGATCTGCCGGATATTGTGGCCCAATAAAATACCTAATGTGGAAATCCATAAGACGAGCTACAACAGATGTCCTGGAAATTAAACGCCTACGATTGAGATGGCTAGGACACGTCCTGAGAATGAACAAAGACAGTATCCCCAAAGTTGCCCTAAGACGGACACCACTGGGAAGAAGGAAGCCAGGATGACCAAAGACAAGACGGCGGAAGACGGTAATGATGGAGCTAAAAGAGATGGGACTCTCATGGGGGGGGGGGGCGCAGCACGCAGCAAAGGACAGGACCCTGTGGAGGTTTATTGTTATAGCTTTATGTCCCACTGGGGATGAAGATAATAAGTCAGGAAGACTACAGACCACGGACAGAGAAAGATCAATGGATATAAACACAGGTGAGATTTGTGGACTGACTAGTCTTTTGTTGAGAAAGACTGGCAGCAGGAGGGTTTGTGGATACAGTGGAGTGGATAGCAACAACAGCATTAGAACCTCATCCATGAAGAATAGAACTAAGGCGTAAAACACCAACAGTGTTCCTTACACATTCCAGTTTCAGCACCTTGTCCAGGCGCTAACAAATAGCTTATTTCTGCTCCTGTCATCTTCACATTGTTGGCTACTTCATGTCCAGTTTGTCCAGCTGGGTGCCTTGGCCCTTTGTTGTCTCTTAGCTTCAGGTTTCTCTTGAATGTATCCTTGAACCGGAGCCGAGGGTGCCCTCTCTTTCTGTGACCAGAAGACAGTTGAGAGTAGAGAACCTGGTTTGGTAGCCTGTCTATTGATATCCTCATGAGGTGTCCAGTCCACCGGAGATTTTTTTCTGGTCAGAAGATCTTCCATAGAGGGCATCCCTGTCCGTTCGAGGATTTCCTTGTTTGTCACTTTGTCCATCCAGGTTATCCTCATGATTGAATGCAGATGTCGCGTCATGACGGCATGCAGCTTTTTCACCTGCCGTCTGTACACTGTCCAGGCCTCGGCTCCATATAGGAGGTAGGAGGGTGGATAGCACAGTTGCACAGTATATCTTGCCTTTAAACCACATGGACACATGATGGTTGTTCCAGAGTCTCTGGCATAGTCCTCCTCTGTATTTCATCGTCACTGCATCCATTATTTGATATAGTGCTTCCGAGGTAGGTGAATTCCAGAAGAGTTCAGCTTTTTTCCATCAACCATGATATCCTCCTCTCGGGTTCTTGTAGAGTTGGGTTGGTACAGCACCTCGATCTTCTTGATATTAATCTTCAGGCCGAACTTCTTTGACACATCTGAGAAAGCATCCACTATTTTCTGCATCTCTTCAGCAGAGTGTGCAACCAGTGCACTGTCATCTGCAAATAGCAGCTCTCTCACCAGTATCTGAGTAGTCTTGGTCTTCGCTCTAAAGTGTGCGATGTTGAATAGGTCAGCGCTCTGCCTGGACTGTATGTAGACGCCATCCCCTATGTCTCGGAAAGCCTCGTTGAGCATTGCTGATAGGAAGATGGAGAAGAGCGTGGGGGCCAGTACACAACCTTGCTTGACACCATTTGTGACACTGAATGATTCCGAGATTTCTCCTCCAACACTAACATTCGCCATCATTCCGGTATGTAGAGCCTCGATCATAGTTGTGAACTTCTCTGGGCAGCCATACTTCCTCACTTGCTGCCATAGCCCAATCCTCCCAACTGTATCGAACGCCTTATTGAAGTCGACAAATACCATGTACAGTGGTCGGTGCTGCTCAATGCACTTTTCTGGTAGGTGTCGGAAACAAAGTATCATATCCACAGTGCTCCTGTTACGTGCCTTATGTGGCTTGACTTGAACAAGAACTGCTAGCTTGGATTTGCTTTGTCCAGGTTCCTTTGCAAGTAGCAATCAAAGAAGATAAAGGTAAGTTGTTATACAACACAGTACCCAATCCTCAGGACGGATAAAGCGCCATACACTTTACTCCCTGGCAGACCTGGTC
Organism: Ridgeia piscesae; assembly: GCA_025642075.2. Classification (NCBI taxonomy): domain Eukaryota; kingdom Metazoa; phylum Annelida; class Polychaeta; order Sabellida; family Siboglinidae; genus Ridgeia; species Ridgeia piscesae. Next base: position 18,859 of record JAODUO010001637.1, on the reverse strand, counting down.
AATGGAACACTTTACTCCCTGGCAGACCTGGTCAATGGAACACTTTACTCCCTGGCAGACCTGGTCAATGGAACACTTTACTCCCTGGCAGACCTGGTCAATGGAACACTTTACTCCCTGGCAGACCTGGTCAATGGAACACTTACTCCCTGGCAGACCTGGTCAATGGAACACTTTACTCCCTGGCAGACCTGGTCAATGGAACACTTTACTCCCTGGCAGACCTGGTCACTGGAACACTTTACTCCCTGGCAGACCTGGTCAATGGAACACTTCACTCCCTGGCAGACCTGGTCAATGGAACACTTTACTCCCTGGCAGACCTGGTCAATGGAACACTTTACTCCCTGGCAGACCTGGTCAATGGAACACTTTACTCCCTGGCAGACCTGGTCAATGGAACACTTCACTCCCTGGCAGACCTGGTCAATGGAACACTTCACTCCCTGGCAGACCTGGTCAATGGAACACTTTACTCCCTGGCAGACCTGGTCAATGGAACACTTCACTCCCTGGCAGACCTGGTCACTGGAACACTTTACTCCCTGGCAGACCTGGTCACTGGAACACTTTACTCCCTGGCAGACCTGGTCAATGGAACACTTTACTCCCTGGCAGACCTGGTCAATGGAACACTTTACTCCCTGGCAGACCTGGTCACTGGAACACTTTACTCCCTGGCAGACCTGGTCAATGGAACACTTTACTCCCTGGCAGACCTGGTCAATGGAACACTTTACTCCCTGGCAGACCTGGTCACTGGAACACTTTACTCCCTGGCAGACCTGGTCAATGGAACACTTTACTCCCTGGCAGACCTGGTCACTGGAACACTTTACTCCCTGGCAGACCTGGTCAATGGAACACTTTACTCCCTGGCAGACCTGGTCACTGGAACACTTTACTCCCTGGCAGACCTGGTCACTGGAACACTTTACTCCCTGGCAGACCTGGTCACTGGAACACTTTACTCCCTGGCAGACCTGGTCACTGGAACACTTTACTCCCTGACAGACCTGGTCACTGGAACACCCTCGATTTCTCTGGAGCATCCAGCCACGCTGCAATTAATGTGTGACAACCTTTTGTACACAAGTAACCACCACTGTCTATAGCCAGTTGCAAAAAGATTCAGCCGAGTGAACTGGAGCAATGAATGTAGAGTGAAAATAGTTGCCCAAGGTCTGGCACTGCAGCACAGGATTCGGCACAGCCCTGTAACTGTGAAAGTTATCCAGATATGCTGGACACTCACACACTAAGCTGTTGTATGATATAAATGGATGAATAAAATGGTATGACTAACGTAATTCACATTTGAAAATAAATCTCTATTTCTAATTAGATTTGGGACATGATTAAATGGAAGTGACACCAAACATGACCCATCCTTAGGGTGACTGAGAGAGACAGAGAACAAACGAGACAAGTATCACAACAAACTGAATAATCACAACAAACTGAATAATCACAACAAACTGAATAATCACAACAAACTGAATAATCACAACAAACTGAATAATCACAACAAACTGAATAATCACAACAAACTGAATAATCACAACAAACTGAATCAAACACAGACCTCATCATCGATAGCAGTGACTACACGAGCCTGAGAGAGAGCTCTAGCTGGGAACCAATTTTGCTCCATATAATTTAGAAACATCTTCCAGTGATAGCTTGAGACGTGTCACACCACCCGTCTGTGGGATCTGCCGGTGACGTTCTGTGTCCTGACATGTCCCAGTTGTTGCCTTGTTTATCCTGGTGTACTCCCTCAATCCCTCACTCAGCTTCCATAGGAGAGGGCCACCCTCCTCTGTCGGCAGCCAGAGGAGGGTGGCTGTCGACAGCTACTGTTCCGATCCATGTCTCTTTCAGGCAACCTCATCCCTGTTTGCTGTCCACTACAGTGCTGACTTGGGCAGTGCCTCTTCTGTACCCTGGATCTGTTCCCCCTGCTTCCCTGTAGCCATGGTGACACTCTGTATTGTCATCTGTTTGCTCCTAAAACGGTTCTGTGGATAATCAGGGCAATTAATAATTGTCACTTGGGTTCTGTAGCGTGTCTGTATCTAAATGCTGGTGTTTCTTTTCAACAGTCATTGCCTTCATCAGGTTCAGGGTTAGTTTCCTGCCAGCAGACTGTGGTTGCTGCCAGCATCTGCTAATTTGCCAGTCCTGACAACTTGCAGTGAGCATCTCCATCTCCTCCTGTCAGGGATCAGGTTTACGCCATGTTTTGTGCCGTAGACATTTCGTCCTCATTTCAGTGGCTTCCTTACTCCAACTTTAATTGTTCACCATCTGTTTAAGTCTTTATATTTCAGTATCCACCTCACACTATACAACCTGCCTGCATCGATACAAACTGATTCAATAAGTGTCTTCCCATATTTTTTGATAGCACGTTGCCATTTGTGACTCCAATGCGTTATGCAGCTCTCTTTCCAATCCAACCAGTGAGTTAGTGAGTGCCTTACTTTCTGATCCTCATGCTCCAAATATGAACTCCCAGAACAGTGTCTTTTATAATATCTTCTCTGTTGTGATGGTAATGTTGCGATTTCTGTTGTCACTGTTTTAGTTTTACTGAGCATATGGGACAGTTTCTCCTTCACTGTGTGGCACCCTTTTACAAGGGTCCTTTGGTGATGTGTCTCCTGAAACCAGCAGGCTCTCTCCCACAGTTCGTCACAGCCACTGCCATGGGCAATGGGAGTCTGACAGCATATGGAGAGAGACAGTGATGGAGAAGTCTATGGGTCTCTAATGTCACCTACTGACTGTAACATTAGTTTGGTTGTAAAGATACAAAGGGACAGCGAATGTACACACTACTGAATTCATTGTTTGAGATATGCAGAAACCAAGGAATTGGAGTTATTACATTTCATTAGGAATCCAATGAACTAGATCACATTGTGAACTTGCAGTATAGCCCTGAGCTATATTGTAGCCACATCGGTGATGTGTTGTTAAAACTCATTGCTTTCAGCATTTGTTATCATCATTCCTGGAATGAATCAAGATTCTGGTTTCGTATATACGACATTATTAAAAAGCAAGCTCAACTACAACATCAAGCCTAGACTGTCAACATCAAGACGACCTTGTCTAAGACACCCAATGCGCCTCTAGACTGATGCTTAGAACGCAAATGTCCAACAAAGTCACAGTACGGTGGCGGATAATCTGTTGGGGTTACTGGCTGGGGGCCGTAAATGTAAATTTGAATGTTATATCCTTACAAAAATGAGATGCATGTGTATGTGGCCCCAAGTACCCACACAACTGTATTAACAACATCTGGTAATACACATGAAACAAGATTTAGTCTGTAGCACCTGAATTGGGATGTACTCAGTCATAGGCGATGGGACTCGGAGGTGGTGTGACGTTTGCAGGCTGATATTGGCTGGAGGAAAGCGCCACCTTAGTTGACTCACAAAGCTAGTCCACAATCTGTGAACTACACGGATAAGAAGACACTGGGTGAACCGTTTGGCAACACACCCGTGTAAATGCACTTGTTCACACACCCTGTATTTGCAGCCGGGAAGGCCCCACCCAAATCATTTGGCACTGATCATCCCATACTCTATGTCACCATAAAAACACCTGACGTTGTTTATATCCATGATTTCATTCCCATCAATAAATGCATCTATATTCGAACTTCAAAGGGTGATTTCGCAGGGAGAGCCCCTCCCAAGAAGGCAATTCATTTTTGTGATGTCGACGGATGGTCCTCAAGTTCATGAAGTCAAACATTTCTTCTTCGTCGAGTGCACACCTAAAAGCCTAGTGCTCCCAATCCAACATTAGTCGCTGGTAAAACCCCATGTGGTTTAAGGGGCAGACAATCCCTGATAAGATGGTGGACAGACCATGGGATGTTTTATCAGTTTGAAACATAGGCAATAGGTCTGTGGTGACAGAACATTGCAGGAAGGGTCAGTGTCGCTGATAACATAGTAAGACAACAACATTGGAAGGACTGTCTCGGAAGATCATTGGCAGACCACTGAAGGATGAACCACTCGTTCAGTGTTACACCTGATAAATCGGTACAACACATTAAGTGTAAAAGTGCAACAGTCATATTATGTAACAAGTCTATGTTTTAATGCATACGTAACTACCTCGGTATATGCATATATTAAAATTTATGCATATCATTTGTAATGAAACAAATCGATAAAATGTAACAATAATAATTATTGTAATGTAACACAAGTTTTCTGATTGATTTGTTTTGTATTTATGTTTATTTATTAATTTTATATGACATGTTTGAAATGTTTGCAAGATATCCATTTAAGTAGGTCTTCAATAAGGTACTGTACAATGTGGGCTGTTTTAGAATGTGTAGACTAACTCAATGGGGCAATGGTTAAGAACTCAACTGGCTGACATGTTTGAAATGTTTGCGAGATATCCATTTAACTAAGTACGTCTTCAATATGGTACTTTACAACATGGGCTGTTTTAGAATGTGTAGACTAACTCATTGGAGCAATGGTTAAGAACTCAACTGGCTGACTTGTTTGAAATGTTTGCAAGACATCCATTTAAGTAGGTCTTCAATATGGTACTTTACAACATGGGCTGTTTTAGAATGTGTAGACTAACTCAATGGGGCAATGGTTAAGAACTCAACTGGCTGACATGTTTGAAATGTTTGCAAGATATCCATTTACGTAGGTCTTCAATACGGTACTTTACAACGTGGGCCATTTTAGAATGTGTAGACTAACTCAATGGGGCAATGGTTAAGAACTCAACTGGTTGACATGTTTGAAATGTTTGCGAGACATCCATTTAAGCAGGTCTTCAATATGGTTCTTTACAAAGTGGGCTGTTTTAGAATGTGCAGACAATCTGAATGGAGCAATGGTTAAGAACTCAACTGGCTGACATGTTTGAAATGTTTGCGAGACATCCATTTAAGCGGTCTTCAATATGGTTCTTTACAAAGTGGGCTGTTTTAGAATGTGCAGACAATCTGAATGGAGCAATGGTTAAGAACTCAACTGGCTGACATGTTTGAAATGTTTGCAAGACATCCATTTAAGCAGGTCTTCAATATGGTTCTTTACAAAGTGGGCTGTTTTAGAATGTGTAGACTAACTCAATGGGGCAATGGTTAAGAACTCAACTGGCTGACATGTTTGAAATGTTTGCAAGATATCCATCTACGTAGGTCTTCAATATGGTATTTTACAACGTTTATACCTCTTTCAATAATGTCACGAATAGTAAATAACTGTCAGAAGGTTAGTGACCTAACAAGTTACTTTATTTTGCACTTTTTTAGATTTTATACTTAAATGGTTTTACACTTAACATGACTATTGTACACTGGACATCAGCGCAGCTTCGCTGGCACACACCCTTGAAAGTGGTATACTCACAAGAATCATATATCGAGGGGGGCCATCACCGAGACACCAAGGGGAGATCACCAAGTAGCCTTTCGCGGCCTGCGACAAAGATGACAACGGCAGGGCAGGGCGACATCACGGACCCTTTCTGTGAAGTTGTTGTCAGACGATTCCTTGATGGTGTTGTCTGGAATCAAACAACAACATTTGGTTATGATTAATTGCAGATGTGCTAACCACCACACTATCTATTAGGTCACATGTCACAGTGGATACTAGGTTGTATGATACAGTGGATACTAGGTTGTATGATACAGTGGATACTAGGTTGTATGATACAGTGGATACTAGGTTGTATGATACAGTGGATACTAGGTTGTATGATAAGTTGTTGTCATAGTGCTAGGTTGTATGATACAGTGGATACTAGGTTGTATGATACAGTGGATACTAGGTTGTATGATACAGTGGATACTAGGTTGTATGATACAGTGGATACTAGGTTGTATGATACAGTGGATACTAGGTTGTATGATACAGTGGATACTAGGTTGTATGATACAGTGGATACTAGGTTGTATGATACATAAGTGGATACTAGGTTGTATGATACAGTGGATACTAGGTTGTATGATACAGTGGATACTAGGTTGTATGATACAGTGGATACTAGGTTGTATGATACAGTGGATACTAGGTTGTATGTCATAGTGGATACTAGGTTGTATGATACAGTGGATACTAGGTTGTATGATACAGTGGATACTAGGTTGTATGATACAGTGGATACTAGGTTGTATGATACAGTGGATACTAGGTTGTATGATACAGTGGATACTAGGTTGTATGATACAGTGGATACTAGGTTGTATGTCATAGTGGATACTAGGTTGTATGTCATAGTGGATACTAGGTTGTATGTCATATGTGGATATGCTAGTTGTAGTCATAGTGTGGTTGATGTATATGGAGTGGTTGATAAGGGACTAGGCTAAAATTCTCTGATATTAAATTCAATTTAATATTGTTATAACACATTACATGTGTGCCACATCACGTGCAAATTTCATGATGTTGGGATACATAATAATTAATTTATGGTGGTTTATGTGTGACCACCCCTTCAGTAATTTCCATTAAAAAAGTTACGGTGAATATGGAAAATGGATTAAAAACAGTGATTTCACACAAAATAATGCATGCTTTGCAATGCTATCACATATTTGCAATATCTAGGAATATAGACTAACATTCCTGTGCAATAAGGACATTCAGTGAGGATATACAAGATTGTTAGCCAGAAATTTAAGTGATTGTGTTCCCCAGTAGACAGCCTGGGTGACAAGGATTTCATTTTCTTATGCAGCAAAGAAATACAATAAAAATCAACATTTCTTAAGATATTAAATCATTTTGACAGTGTTGTAATACATTACATGTTTAATGTTGTAATACATTACATGTTTAGTTTTGTAATACATTACATGTTTGCCACATGATGTGCAAATGTTATTTATCTCGGACAAATAACAACAATTTTATAGTGAGCTATGTGTGACCACCTCTTGAGTAATTTGCACAGAAAACAGTTACAGCGGTGGGAAACGGTTAAAATGATTTATTTCACAGATATTCTGTGAACTTTGCAATGCTATCACCTGTTTTCCATATTTAGCAACATATGCGAACATCTTGGTGCAATAAGCACCCTAAAAGATGATATATGAAGTTATTATGAGAACTTCCACTGATTTTGTTGATGACAACTCATATGGCTTAGGTCGCATTTTACGTTGTTGTAGATACAATGTTATAACATCCGCAATTCCCAAGATATTAAAATAATTTTAATATGGCTATGAAGCAGAACCATTCGCCCACATCTTAGGAAATTGTCATACTCCTGAATTGTATAGTCATTATTTTATTCATGGTTGGTCTTAGGCCACACCTTTAGCAATTTCTCTGAAAATATGTTGTAGTGACAATGGGGTTAGTGCTAAAAACAGTATTTTTTACGTTTTTAAAATGAAACTTATTTGAAACGAGATATAGGAAAGAGTGGAATTGTACAAGAACATTTATCATATTATCTCCATAACATTTACTTAACTTACCAGATGGCCGTTGAGCTTGCAGTATCTGACGACCGTCTGTAAAAAATACAAGAACATCAAATGATGTACAGAAACTGCCATTGAAAAGACAAAGCCATTTAGAACAGACAGCCGCAGAAATTAAAAGGCCTACTTGAATGAATTTATTAAGTCACAAATATGGTAAACATTTAGAGGATGGCCGAAATTGACGTCACAGTGTATCACAGTGGGACTAGATTGCTTCAGTGGCGTCACCTGGTGAATAAACCATAATTTCATGCAAACTGACACTAGTAACTATTTATATAGGTAATCAATTGGAAGATGACATTACAAATGCTAAATACAAAAGAAGCTACATGTAAACAAAGTAAAACAAACAAGTTAACTGTCATCATGTTGTATGTTCACTAAATGAATCTACAAAAATGACACGAGAGAAATGAACGCCTTACCTGTGGATTGGTACAACCAGTCTTGTTCCGCTGTAAAATAATAATAATAATAATAATGAGAACATGATATTGCATTATGTGCTGGAAACAAGTTGCCTAGGGCAAGGAAGCTATGATGTCATAGGGTTGCTATAGTGACATATACAGCAAAGGTTCATGGCATTTTGTGACCACATCATAAATCGTTTATTCAAAATAGGTAAGTATGTGCAGACAACATAATATATATATATATATTATATATATATATATATATGTCTTTTTTAACGTTAATACCAATATTAGAAAATAAAAACTCTTTGGAAGTTTTGCCTTTGTAATGTTCAGATCAGTTGAAACTGTAACACAATTTTGCCGTCATTTCAAAACTGATCTTGATAAGCTCTAGTATACATCTTAGCACCACTGGCCTATACATCCATCATATGCCATTTTTAATGCTAATTATCACTTCTGATATTGACTAATCCTGTAATTTTGATTTCTGTGCTTGGATCCCAAGGACTTAGGTACAAAATAAATAAGTTTTTGTTCATGTTATTAGTTGTGTTATTACTACCACTAGTTTACATGACAAACAAAGAAGGATATCAATAAAAAAGAAGTAATTTTGTGCATGTGAACATTACCATAAGTAACATAGCATGTGGTAATGTTTACTGGATTGTATGTCATAGTTGATATATTAGGTTGCCTTTGTTTTCCATGAAAGGGGTTTGAAATATGTTATGGGTGAAAGAACAGAATTGTGGGAACTCGACATTAGGGTTGCCATCTTCCTATGGAAAAATAAGAGATGGACCCCCATTCCCATTATAAAGCATGCACTATTTATTTCACAAATACAGAATATTCCTTATTTTAATAGACGGCTGGCAACCATAGGAGGAATATATGCTGTATTATCTCCCTTGTATTTAGATAACTTACCAGTTGGTCGCTTCTGGCCTCTGCCTGAAAATAAAAATTAGAACAATGAATTATTCACAGAAATTTGCCACTGAGAAGACAAAGCAATTTAGAATGAGAGCGGCAAAACTAAAATAGGGATTTGTATCAGTTTGTTAGTCCAGAAATATGTTAAATATTAAAAGAATGGTGGCTTCGACATGATACCATATCACCAGGACTAGATTGCTTAAGTGACATCACCAGGTAAGTACACAATGACTTCATGTAAACTGACTCATTCAACAGCTACCCCGGTACTTGCAATTAGTTAACATTTCGCTGATGATTTTACCAATACAACAAATAAGAAGTACAAATGAGTTTAATATGTCATTTGAGGAGATAGTAGGTTCACTAAGAGGTAGGTTTACTAAGAGGTAGGTCCACTAAGAGGTAGGTCCACTAAGAGGTAGGTTCACTAAGAGGTAGGTCCACTAAGAGGTAGGTCCACTAAGAGGTAGGTCCACTAAGAGGTAGGTCCACTAAGAGGTAGGTCCACTAAGAGGTAGGTCCACTAAGAGGTAGGTCCACTAAGAGGTAGGTCCACTAAGAGGTAGGTCCACTAAGAGGTAGGTTCACTAAGAGGTAGGTCCACTAAGAGGTAGGTCCACTAAGAGGTAGGTCCACTAAGAGGTAGGTCCACTAAGAGGTAGGTCCACAAAGAGGTAGGTCCACTAAGAGGTAGGTCCACTAAGAGTAGGTCCACTAAGAGGTAGGTCCACTAAGAGGTAGTTTTACTAAGAGGTAGGTCACTAAGGTATGTTTACTAAGAGGTAGGTCCACTAAGGGGTCACTAAGAGGTAGGTCCACTAAGAGGTAGGTTCACTAAGAGGTAGGTTTACTAAGAGGTAGGTCCACTAAGAGGTAGGTCCACTAAGAGGTAGGTTTACTAAGAGGTAGGTCCATTAAGAGGTATGTTTACTAAGAGGTAGGTCCACTAAGAGGTAGGTTCACTAAGAGGTAGGTTTACTAAGAGGTAGGTTTACTAAGAGGTAGGTCCACTAAGAGGTAGGTTTACTAAGAGGTAGGTCCACTAAGAGGTAGGTTCACTAAGAGGTATGTTTACTAAGAGGTAGGTTCACTAAGAGGTAGGTTCACTAAGAGGTAGGTTTACTAAGAGAGGTAGGTCCACTAAGAGGTAGGTTTACTAAGAGGTAGGTCCATTAAGAGGTAGGTCCACTAAGAGGTAGGTCCACTAAGAGGTAGGTCCACTAAGAGGTAGGTCCACTAAGAGGTAGGTCCACTAAGAGGTAGGTCCACTAAGAGGTAGGTCCACTAAGAGGTAGGTCCACTAAGAGGTAGGTCCACTAAGAGGTAGGTCCACTAAGAGGTAGGTCCACTAAGAGGTAGGTCCACTAAGAGGTAGGTCCACTAAGAGGTAGGTTCACTAAGAGGTAGGTCCACTAAGAGGTAGGTCCACTAAGAAGTAGGTCCACTAAGAGGTAGGTCCACTAAGAGGTAGTTTTACTAAGAGGTAGGTCCACTAAGAGGTATGTTTACTAAGAGGTAGGTCCACTAAGAGGTAGGTCCACTAAGAGGTAGGTCCACTAAGAGGTAGGTTCACTAAGAGGTAGGTTTACTAAGAGGTAGGTCCACTAAGAGGTAGGTCCACTAAGAGGTAGGTTTACTAAGAGGTAGGTCCACTAAGAGGTATGTTTACTAAGAGGTAGGTCCACTAAGAGGTAGGTTCACTAAGAGGTAGGTCCACTAAGAGGTAGGTCCACTAAGAGGTAGGTTTACTAAGAGGTAGGTCCACTAAGAGGTAGGTTCACTAAGAGGTATGTTTACTAAGAGGTAGGTCCACTAAGAGGTAGGTTCACTAAGAGGTATGTTTACTAAGAGGTAGGTCCACTAAGAGGTAGGTTTACTAAGAGGTAGGTCCACTAAGAGGTAGGTTTACTAAGAGGTATGTTTACTAAGAGGTAGGTCCACTAAGAGGTATGTTTACTAAGAGGTAGGTCCACTAAGAGGTAGGTTTACTAAGAGGTAGGTTTACTAAGAGGTAGGTCCACTAAGAGGTAGGTTTACTAAGAGGTAGGTCCACTAAGAGGTAGGTTTACTAAGAGGTAGGTCCACTAAGAGGTATATCCACTAAGAGGTTGGTCCACTAAGAGGTATGTCCACTAAGAGGTTGGTCCACTAAGAAGTAGGTTTACTAAGAGGTAGGTCCACTAAGAGGTAGGTCCACAAAGAGGTAGGTTCACTAAGAGGTAGGTCCACTAAGAGGTAGGTTTACTAAGAGGTAGGTCCACTAAGAGGTAGGTTTACTAAGAGGTAGGTTCACTAAGAGGTAGGTTCACTGAGAGGTAGGTTTACTAAGAGGTAGGTCCACTAAGAGGTAGGTTTACTAAGAGGTAGGTCCACTAAGAGGTAGGTTTACAAAGAGGTAGGTTCACTAAGAGGTAGGATTACTAAGAGGTAGGTCCACTAAGAGGTAGGTTTACTAAGAGGTAGGTCCACTAAG